>ML685805.1:5434587-5468081 GCA_007922175.1 Pelusios castaneus | reverse complement strand
AACAAACAAGGAGTTCTGTGGCACTTCTAAAGACTAACAAATTTATTTTCACATGAGCTTTCATGGGCACAAACCCACTTCATTAGATGAAAGAAATGGAAATTAAATCTACTTTCACAAGTTTTCATCTTCAAGTCCTTGGCTCAAGAGGCACTTATTATTAATGTGAATCCCTCATTATCACACTCACTTCATTTCTATTCTGTTCGTCAGTTGTGGGGCTCTCGAGTTGTGCTCTTCTGTAACTCTTCTTTTTGCTTCTATTCTAAAGATTTCTGATTTGTCTTTAAAAACAACCAAAGAAGCAGCCACCTGAAGAGGAAGTAGTATAACTAAGAGCCTGCATAGTTTCCTTGGCTCTCTTTTCTACAGGTTAATAATTATATGGAAGAAGTTCTCTGCCCTATGGTGTCAATGGAATGGCCATCGTGATACAAGACACTAAGGGCTGAGGGTGATGAATGTGTGCAAACTAGGTAAAGATTTGGAGAGATCTAAACACACTCCCCAGAAGTAAAATGTAGCAAAGGACGATGTGCCAGAGAATGGTGTTATAAGTAGGACCCAACCCTTCTACTTCTTGCAGGGAAAAATCTTACTGACCTTAATAGTATGAGTCAAGCCTCGACAAATGTATGTCTCTGGTTGCCATGGTGGCTAATTTTAGTAGCCTGTCGCCTAGCTCCACTGTAGAAATGTAATGGAGGAGCACCCTCTGGTGACCAAAAGTAAAATTGTTGGTGCCTCGCGGTGAGCCAATTTTGTCCTCTCCTAGTATGAGTACAGGAGCAAGTCCATAATACTGACCACCAAGCAGAAGCAAAGGGTGAAATCTTGGTCCCATTCAAATCAATGGAAGTTTTGTCTTTCACTTCAGTAAAGCCAGGTTTCATCCACTGAATTCAAAACCTATTATTTGTTACAAAGCAACATTCAAATTCAAAAAAAGAGTTTGCCCCCATCTCACTGAATTCAGAATATATTATCCATTATAATAGGTGCTTAGATGTAGATTCTCTGCTGACGCCTATTTTTAAGGTACAGGATAACAGAAAGAGAAGCAATTCCACTGGGCTTACAGATTGTTTCTCAGAATTTATAAAATAAAATTATTATTGCTGAATAAGTTAGAATCCAGTTGGCAAAATTACTATACCTAGTTTCCCCTTGTACTATATTTAGAAACAGGTGAAAAATAGCAACAATTGACTGGACAGCTGCACAGAAGTCAACATTGTCTGGCTTAGAATATTATACAGCATTGGAACACATTTCAGACTTCTTTATTGAAAAGAAAATAAACGCTTAGTGCTAAAAGTAACAAGCCAGGCATCTACCTGGAGGTGACAATGATGAGTGCAAGATGGAGTGTAACTGAATAGATACTCTTCGCACCTACCAAATGGAACGGACCCAAAGCTACTACTAGATGTAGACAACAAATGTGTGTATTGTAACACTAATTTATGAATAAACATGATGGGTCTATATGGATATGGCTAAATCTAAAGGCAACGCAGATTTCAGTGTAAAACATCTTTTGAACTGTGAAATATCCCACTTTACTACTTATCTGTCTGCTTTGCAATCTCAAATCTATGGTAAGTTTAATGAGAAAAAAAGGACAATGAATCTCTTTCAGGTCATCAGCTATAAGATATAAAAACCATAGGTGTGTTGCAGGTATACAAGCAGTTGCAGCTATAGAGATCTAGTTGCTGCCTGTGGAGTAATGGGATAATTCTGACAACTTTACAACAATTAGTATTTGTTTCCAATAATACTTGTCCCCAGAAGGCAACACTCCATGAAGTTCTCAGGGAAACTGCGTATCAACTGTCCATAACGGCACATCATTTAAATCTTAAACTGCATGAATTATTCGGTGATATCCCCCCATCTTGGGCCTGCACTTAGTTACCTACAAAGAATGTAACACATCTTCCGTCTCAAACACAAAGTATTTCTTAGGTGCATACTAAAGCCTATGACTATAAAATACAAAACCCGAGTTTCTGGAAAAGACAAGGACACCTCAAACACAATCAAGTAAGACCGAATAGCATGCTTCTGTAAAAAGCTTCACGTACATTTAATCCTGGTGGAAAGGGGATTTGTAGATGGGTCGGAACCCACAACATGACATGGAGAAAGGTCTTCACACTGGCCCCATACGCAGAAGAAGAAAGCCATTCTAAAGTGGGCCAGAGGAGGAGCCCCAGATCCATATTTATTCAGATCCAGTGACATTGTTATCCTGTGCAACTCGTACGGTGGCAGCAGGAACTGTGCTCCCTGGCCCTGGTTTGGAGATGAATTTAATATCAAATGACTCCTCATTCCACCCATATAGAGTTCAAATACTAAGGTTTTTGTATGTTGTATTTAAGGCTTGTTGAATGTCTATACTAGCATTTACAAATGTGTTTGCTAACTTGAGTAAATGGCAATCAATTAACTTGAGTTAAAAACAGAAGAGCAAAAACCTCACAGCAGCCATGCCCTCAAGACCCAGGGCTGAGTGTACTCAATCCCACCCAATGCACGGAGAGTTGAGAATGCTCTGCATCTCACATGTACTTAGCCCATCAGTGAAAAGGAACAAAAATCTGTATAACCCTTCAGCATTGGCAAACCCTCCTCCTATGCTATAAAAATGTCAGCAAAACAGGATGAAGCAGGGTGAAAACTCACTGGTTAAATTCATTTTGACAATGGCATTTTAAAAATGCCCCACTCTTCATTCTCACTCACTTCGAGAGCACACAAACACAAGGAATGCTGGCTGAAGAAGTCAGAATGCTTGGTTAGGCGGGTCATTTCTGTTATTTAATGAGAGATTTGTCTTTCTTCCAACTACAGCAGTGACAAAGCTGAGTCCTTGAACCTACAAAGATTTACCAAAGAACTTAATAAGTAGCCCACTGACTTCAATGGGAATTCTGACAGGCATAAACATGGGCATAAATCTTGCATAGTCATGGCCAATGTTATTCTCCTGTAACGAATGAATCCTTTATTTCTGTGGCGATGTGCCTGTGGAAATACTCTGCATAACCAGTCAGTAGACCCAGGGCCAGGAGACATCGAAACAGTGTGCTCAGCCTACAGGGGATAGGAAAATGAAGGAGATTTAGGGATTATCTACACTTAAAATATTCCAGCAGCCCAGCCGAGACCCTGGAGTGCTTCGGTGTAGATACTACCCATTCTGATGGCAGGGGTTTTCTCACTGGTGTAAGTAATTCACCTCCCCAAGAGTAGGGTTATTATATTTTAGATTCCCAACAAGAGGCACTGCTGGAGTGGAATGAGTTAGGACTGGGGGGGAGTACAGTTAGGGGTACTGGAGGCAGTAGAGGCCAGAAGAGGTACTCACTGGAAGTGGGGAGCAGTTTCGTTCTTTATCTCGGTTGCAGGGTGGCTGATGCAGACCCAGGAGATAGCAAGAGCCAGCAGTCAGGCCCTCCCTAGGGACCCCTCCTCGGGGCTGGGAGGTTCTGGCAGCTGTGACTTGCAGGGGAATGGACCATTCAGTTGCAGATGCAGGGAAGGGGCCCATATGGAAGTGGGCCAATCAGGGCTCTTTCTGAACTGCAGCTCTTCTGCTCTTCAAAAATCCTGGACATTTCCTGTTATCTGAAACTTCCACCCAGATAGAGAAAGGCAGCTAAAAAAGAGGCTGTGTTCAGGAAAACACAGACATATGGGAAGCCTACCCAAGAGGCTATACCTCGGAGGATGGAAAGCGCTGTCTAAATAGGACTCAAGTCAGTCCAACCATATCATTCCACAGTGTGGATTTTTCACACTGGTGATTCATCTTCTACACCAGGCCCTCCTCACACCGCTGGAATGGCCAATAGTTTTTCTGTTTTATTAATTGGTCTTGATTTCCTGAATCTGTCTTCATCCTCACCTGGGAGGTTAACGGCTGCGAGATTCAGACACTTATTTGGCATCTTCCTTTGTGAACAGAGCAGCATATATATTTTTAAGCAAACTTTTTTTACTGTAGGCATAAAATTATACCTGCCATCTTTCCAACACCTCACTGTTTCTTAACTTTGATCCTGGGCTCCTTGTTTCTTAAAAATAATGTTAAAGTAGGAATAACAGTCTTCTTTTTAATCTTCACTTTGCTTATGCACATACTAGCTTTCTGAAATCTTTACAGTCTCAACCTCTTATTTCACAAAATGTTCTGCATTTTTTCTTTTGCTCACTTTATGGCCATTCTTGGTGTAGTCACACACTGATCATTTTTATCCCTGGAAATAATTTCTAGATGGCACACAATGCCCTCTGACACATTTATGTTTTCCTTAAACACTTTCCATTTCCCCACTGTGCCTTTTCCCTTCCAATCCCTTATTCTAGCTGAGATTAAAAAAAAATGAAGAAAAAGGCAAAAGGAAAATAGAACGTCTTCAAAGGTAAAATAGTAACCTTGAATTTAAAAACCTTGCCAGCAGTTTATCTCAGATTCTATGGCCACAAAAGAATCAGATATCCTTATGGGAAAAAGCTACAGTATGAAATAGTGTCTTTCAAGACCCAGTGATAATAAATGCATTTTGATAATTTGTGATTCAGAGATGAAGTACTAAAATCACAATTTTTCCTTTTAAAAATAGAGATTGTCCTTTGGATTAAAAGACGAACATCCAATAATATCCATATTTGTTTCATACTCCACGAGGCTGACTGCCAAAAGCACGCAAGTGATCGGAAAATCATAAAGAAAAGGATATCAGTCATCTTTACTTGGTAAAGGGGAAAACCAGACATTTTCATGAAATGACAAAGTAAATTAGGTAGACGCATGAATGAAATTTCCTGTTATATCCCTCAGCTGCTATTGCGTCACCCACAAAAAGCAGAGAGAAAAAGACAGGGAGATACCAATCTACTTTCAGCTGCTATGGCTTATAGGAGATGTATCACTTGGATTTTCTGTATTGCCCTCTTCTCTATGGAAGACAGCAGCCCAATTTTTGAAAAGCATCAGAGAATGTATAGCCGGAAGCAAAGACCACTCAAGTCAATGGGGTCTTTCCCTTGAATTTAAATAGGCCAGGTCTTAGTGAGGGAAAGACCTATTCTGCATTACTTAGTCCAGTTTTGTTTCAAATATTCTGACGTGATGGAGAATGCCTATCACTTTTCTCTGAGAACTATTCCACAGTCTTATGACTTAACCATTAGGACATATTTTGTATAGGTTTTACTGAAGTGGTAGCTACTATTTTCAAACCTTTGGAAAGATGGATTTAACAATGAGCATTTGAAAACAGGAGGACAGATCACAACACCAACCCTAAACTACTTGATAATTTCCCTTGGAATAATTTCGGCGTGTCTTGAACTCCAGTATATAAATACAGCTACCTTGGTCTCCTCTCAAGTGCTTACAACAAATATTGAAGAGATATAATAATCTTCGATTACTGAACAGTTCAATTGTTCTTTACGCAGAGGTACACCATTTCTGGACAGTTTCACATTTTTGATTAGCAATTAAGAAGTGATCAAAATTCTAGGCACCTGCAAGTGCAGGACCAAAGAGCATTATTGAAGTTTCCTTTTATAAGATCTTTAAATTTGTGCTTAACCACTTCATCTGATATAGAAGCTCCTTGGGAAAGGAGTTCTTTGCAATCAACTCTCACCTCAGGCCTAACAACCTCACTCTACCAAACCCATATCTTACATATATTTATCCATAAAGAGTAACATAGACGGTATCTACAGAAATCTCATAACTTGTCAAGATTCGTAATCATTGTGAGATGTATGTAACATGTAATATTTAAGAATTACTTTATTCTGCAGTATACTATATGGACTTGTAAAAAGTTAGTCACCATGGGTATAATATGGTTTGGTGATGACCTATTCAGGCAGGAGAGAGTTACTATCCAGCCCTGGTTAGCCGATGATGTAATAATGCATGGTGCAATTGTATAGCCTTGCTCCACCCCAAAACTTTCAATGGAAAACCATCAGAGACAAATGCAAAGATCTTGGAGTTAAACATTACAACAGACAGAGATCACTCTGCCTGTATAAAGACAAATGCCTATTTCACCCATAACACAGCGTGGGGAAAAGCACTCTGTATCCTTTCACTGAGATGACATCTTGGGGAGCAGAGATATTCTAATGAAAAAATGGATTCTGGTTCCTGTGAAGCCAGCTGGCTCAGCAACATACCAAACTTTGGGAGGAAACCATATTTTATTAGCTAGGAAAGGTCACTGTAACTGTGGACCCAAGTTCACATTTCATTATATTGTTTTGAATCATAGGCAGTGCTTTCTTTGTGATGGTACAAAGGAGTACGGAGTACCGGCATCTTTTTTGCACAGGAGTTTTTCAAATTTACTATCTAGATTTGAGTACCGGCACCTTTTAAAAAACAAAACAAAAACAAAAAAAAAGCAAAAAAAGCACTGATCATAACCATTTGTTTCTGCCACACTTTCTTGTTTCTAGTGGAATCTATTCTTTCTTAAATAAATCTTCTTTGGTTTTGTTAAAAGTGATCACAGGTGCTGTGTGTTATATACACAGCATGATTTAAAGTAAAACTGGGGCACACTGTCCTTTGGGGGCAGAGGATCTGGAGTTGCTGTGATTAACCAGTGTCAGGAGCTGGATATCCCAGGGGAATGAGTCAAAGGGACTGGGTTGCACCTCTTGTTAACCTACGAGGCAAAGACAGGGCTGGCACATCCCAGAGGAGAGTGCTTGCGTGGTTGACACTGTTCGGGTACTAACACCCAGTTCTCACATCAAGACCCCCCAATGGAGGCAATAGATAATAAGGTGACTCATAGTACCCCAAGAATTCTAACACTGCACTCAGAAACATTTTGGCATAAAGTGCCTAGACAGTGCAATGAATAGCACTTTATAAATATAGATTTAGGAAATAGTTTGGATTAGCCAGATTAGATAGAAAACACAGAAGAAATTGAAAATGACAACAGTGCTTCATGGAGGAATTAAAACCACAACCAATTCCCCTTTCTTCAGCTGTTTTGTAATGTAAAATTGCAACAGTTAAAGAGACTATCAATAGCTTTTTTAACATTAAAAAAACATACCACATATAAAGGCTCTTACTCATATTTCTGGTTATTTTGCCTCCAGGTTAGCAAAACATTTCTGAACATGCTTAGCTTTAAAAAAGTGAGCAACCTCTTTGACTTCAACAGAACTGCTCCCAGGCTTAAAATTTAGCACATTGAAGTGCTTTGTTGAATTGAGCCTTTAACAAATTAAAAATGCAGATATAGCAAAGTGTGTAGGACAAGGTATTTTGAAAAAGCCATCAGCCCACATGTGCACTACAATCCTTTGTAAGAGGATAACTTGTGCCTAACACTTTGCTGGCTTGGGTTTGGAGTGTATCATAATTATGTGAAATTGTGGCACATGATACCAACCTATCCAAAATTCTTCCAAGGGCTTTGCCCCTAAAACTTGACAACTTTTTCAAAATATCTTTTATTCTGCAAACATTTCAATCTCTAGTTTTAATCTGTTAAAGTAAGATTAAATATGAGTCAGAGCCTTCGGCTAAAGACTTTTCATAATTACTCCATGCTCCTGTGATTAGATATTTCAGAAGATTAGTTTTAATTTATATTTCTGCAGATTTGTATTGCCAAAAGCCTATATGGCCTATAAATTAATCACAGCATCATTTAACAAGGTCATTTATACTCTCTGATTTACTTGTCTGTGTCCAAATCTAAAAGTTTACTTTAAAAGACAAAATTAATCAGTATGTGTACTGTCCACTCTGCTTAGCTCTTCAGCATCACAAATGATGAACATATGACTTTAAGTTTGTATTTTTATATAAAAGAAACACAAAACCAAGCATTACACACTATGGCTATGTCTACACTGGCAAGTTAGTTCCAATTAAGGAGGCTTAATTCGAACTAACTAAAGCCATGGCTACACTAGGCTTTAGTTAGTTCGAATTAAGGGCTGCCTTAATTCAAACTAATCAGTTCGAATAGGGTATTCGAACTAAGGGGTTAATTCGAACTAACTAGTTCGAATTAACCAATGTGGCCATGTTAATTTGAACTAATTTCTTAGTTCGAATTAACCGGCCATTGAAATGAATGGGGATCGCTAATTCGAACTAAGCAAGTGCTTGCTTAGTTCAAACTAACATTCCAGTGTGGCCATGCCAGTTCGAATTAAGCTAATTCGAACTAACTAAAATTAGTCCGAATTAGTTAGTTCGAACTAACTAATTCGAACTAATTTTAGCCAGTGTAGACATAGCCTATGTTAGTGGACATTCAGCTTCTCTAATCTGAGATCAGCTTTTCTAGCTGTAACATTGCTGACTGGAAATAAAATTGATAAACTGTCAACGCCTAACGATTAGCGGTGAAACTCTAATGTTTCATATAGATTCTCAGTTGACGAAAGCTCAAAGACTAACCTGATATTTTCTTCTAGGGTTGAGAACATCAACTCTATTTTAGGTTTTATGCACAGAAAAACAGCTGCCAAGATGAATGAGTGAACTAAACTAATTTTCAAATGACTGCTAGTAGTCGGATCTCCCTGTGAAACGTGACCTTGCAGCAGGAATCTGTGTGAAAAATTCATCTAGCATTTTGTGGTTCCTTTATAGAACTCTGCCCACGCCTTTATTGGATGGAACCAGATTACAAGCTTTAGAGGAAAGATTAATTTTTTTAAACAATTTTTCCTGCATTTGGCAGAATAATCCCTTCCCCTCCCTCAACACCATCTTTTCAAAGGACTTGCATTAATTTGCACTAGTTAAATATTGATTTCCTTTGCTTGTGCACGAGCACACAGCGTTGTCAGCACAGCTCTGTAAGGAGTATTTATTAGTTTACTGTTACTGCAAAGCCATCAACAGGGAAAGAAAACATTGCTCTTGTGCCCCACAAAAATAATGATCGTGCTGAATCTTGGCAGTAAAGGAGATTTTACACAGAAAGATGGCGTCTAATGCAGTGGGAAGCGAGTCAGGACTAATCATGCCTCTTAGCCCTGGTCTACACTACAAAATTACTCTGGCATAACTGTTGCTCAGGGGTGTGAATAATCCACACCCCTGAGGGATTTCGTTATAATGACCTAAGCGCTGGTAGATAGCACTATGCTGGTGGGAGCAGCTTAGAATGCCTCCATTAAAGCGCTGCAGCTGTGCCCTACAGCATTTTAAGGGAAGACCTGCCCCTATTTGTGACTCTGGGCAAACCATTTAACTTCTTTTTGAATCTGCAAAAATGGGCACAATACATTAGCGTTAACCTTTAGTGCTTTAATCAGCTACATGGAATAAGGAATCTACTCTGCTCTCACTGAAGAGCAAGGAAAAACTCCCAGGGGCATCAGCTAAGCTGGATGAGGGCTCAAATCTTCATTTCCAAAGCCTGTATATTCCTGCCAGCAAAGAAAGGGCTGAGCTCAGAGCACTGAACTACTGGTATATGTATGAGGGGAGGGAAAACAATTACGGCTGCAAAACTGTCCTTTTCCGCAGGCATTCAAGACATGAATTTTTAATCTACAACATGCATGCCACTCACATCCATATTACCATACGTATTAAAAAACCCATACCTCTTCTAAGCTGTGGAGCGAAGAAGCAGATACTGCTCGAGATGTGAGTGGATGAAATGGCTCCTGACCAACTGCATGCTGATGATTCTGTATTGGTATAAAAGGGTTCTGTTGTGATCTGTGGGGCAATGGAGGTATACCATAATGAAAGCCCTGCCCCATTAGGTGATTCTGCTGTAGGTTAGCATAGGTCCATGATCCATCAGGTTGCAGGTACTTCAAGGGAGGTGGGTTTATGTGTTCAGATGGCATTGAGAAAGAAGGATTGTATATTTGGGGCAAAGGCTGCTGAAATGCTGGATTGTTGGACATTTCAATGTCTCTGTTATTTTCAGGGAAGTTAGGAAAGTGGCCGCTGTGGTTTGAGTTGCATGAAGGAGAAGGGAGTGCTGGTGGGCTTCTGGGCTGAACTTGTCTGTATTGCAACAGTCTTGACTGGGGAGGTGGCATTTCAGCCAGGTCCCTGCTTTCACTTTGATCACGGTGTGACAGTTCTCTGAGAAAGTCCTGGAACCTGCATTAACAGAATACATGTTATTAAAATAGAGAAATGCAAAAAGTTCATTTCTAAATGCTGACATTCCATCCCTTTTGAGGTACCAGGTTCTGAACATCACAACAAGACCGAATGCAAATACAAAAACTGTACAAAACACTTAAATGTGCTCAACATCAAGTCTAACTTCAAAGATCACAACTGTGAGCAATCAGAAATAAAGGACAAGAGACCTTGCTGGACCGAAATATCAGCCAGAACCATCACACAACTCAGTGATCAATATCTTTCTGGAGGTCTGAAAATTCCTGGCATTTCTATTCCAACCAAAAGGATGACATTTCTGATGTGTCTGAAATCCTATTTCTATAGGATTTCCTGACTAACTCCACAAAATGAAAATCTTCTGGTAGTTCAGAGGAGCCTCAAACTTTTTGAGAGCAAATCCGGAATAACCAGCGATGTACCTTAAGGCTAGTCTACACTAGAAGCACTACATTAGCGCATTGTAGTGCATCTGGTGAAGATGCTGTTTGCCAATGGAGAGCACTTTCTCGATAGCTTACTCCACCTCCAAGAGAGGCAGAAGCTATGTTGGCCAGGAGAGCAGCACCTGATGACAAAGCACTGGTATGGACAATGCTTAGTATGCTGTAACCTGTGTCACTCGGAGGGATGCCTTTTTCACACTCCTGTGCAATTACGTTACAGCAACGTAAGTGGTAGTGTAGACCTGCCCTTAGATGTAAAATTCGAATTCACATGTGAATGCAAACTTCTACCAAAGTTTGTGGTTGCTCAGTTTGATCTGTTCTGGATACAGATGGCAGATCCGTCTGAGGTTCCTCCATCACGATCTTAAAGTTTAATAAAGGACTATTGTAATCAAAAGATCTTTAAAAATCCAGCCTTTATGCTACAGGAAAAATAATGCTATAAGCAGGGCAGATACTAAAGGCCATTTTTCAGTTTCTATGCAACAGCATCATTTCTTGCCCCTAGAATACCTCCTCTTAAAAAGCAGTACATTTTAAAAAAACTTAACAGCAAAAGACCTTTAAAAAGAAAAAAGAAACCTCTACAAATAATATATATATATATACACACACACACACACACACACACAAAAGCTGATCAGAGCAAAAGAGGAGCTCTATGTGGTTCTGATCTAGTAGTCAAATCAAGGGGAAGGAACCTCAGCTTCACTGTAGCTCCTTCCAGACCGCTGGTTGCCCCTTTCATACCTAGTAAGGAATGATTATTCTCTGGCAATCCCTCTTCCATAAATAAGCCACGTTAGAAATTCTAATGTGACTAATAGTTTTATTTTCACTGCAAGCTTATTTCCCATTACATTAGCACTGTATCACTAAAGAGAAAACAGCCTGTTAATATTAATATAATGTATCTAGGTCCATTGCTTACACTAAACATCGTTACAACAGTAGTTCTTTATAGGACTCACAGCGCCTTGCACCTGAGGATGATACTCTAGCAAAGATGTGCTGTGCTCTGTTTTTAAATACAGTACTTTGACAATTCAATCACCAAATACCTTGAATATGTTGCCTCTGTTTCATCTTCTGTATTACTAGCAAGTTTCCAGTTTGCCCTAACTGGCGGTGGGTGCAATCCCATTGGTTGTTGGGGAATATGTTGTAGATGAGGATGATGATGGTGTGGATACGGAATATTGCCCTGACTGAGATAGGCATTATGTTCATTCCATTGCTGTAACCTTGCTTGCTGCTGCCTTAACGTTTCCAAAGCTACATTTCCATGCATACGATCTGTAAAACATTTACCAAAAAAATCATCTAACATCCCCTTTACAAAGCATTTGAGGCCAGAAAGGAGGACTCCACAGTGTGGTATGTTAAATGTAAAAATAACAGTACTAAGAAAGTACACGATGGGCTCTCCAAACCTGACAGCCCCCAAAATTAATTTATTAATAAAGGACCGACTGAATTCCAAGCAGTCCATACTGTAACATAGCACATAACCTGGCTATTAAAATCTCCTAGAAAAACAATATGGCTATGACACTCGTAATGAAATGCTCCATATGAAAATAGTCCCTAGGAGCAAATTATTCCTTATGACATTACTTATTGAAACTCACCCCCACATCGACCCAATTGATAATTTTGAAGTCATACAGCCATATCCCTGACAGGTAAATACTTTCTTCATTTTCACTTTAGGGTAGCACAGCCATCAGTGGAAAACAACAGTGGTACCTACCTAATGCCTCCCCTATGGGCATTCCTGCAGGGTTCTCTTCCATGAAGTTGTTCAAGTGAGATGGCAGCATCGGATTGTGCTGTGCAATGGGTCTCAGAGGGTTATTGACTTCTTGCAACATGGGAGGGGGATGGTGTTCTGAAATCACAGCATCCACTGCAGGAGAATGTGGTCGGTGGGGAATTGGGTTATTAAAGAAAGACTGGTTGGGGCCCACCTGGTAAGCGGGGGAAAGCTGTGACGGCTGTGGAGGCTGCTGATTTAAATGATTATGCTGCTGGACTACCTGGCTCTGCTGGGGCGGCATTTGGTTTTGCTGTTCGGGCAAATGATTTTGTTGCTGACTTAAAAGATTTTGCTGTTGTTGCACGGGGTATGGCTGCCTTGGGATTTGGGACAGGTGCTGGTAGTGTCGACTGGGGACTGCATACTGTGTATGGGGAGGGGTGAGATGCAGATTCAGCTGCCTGGGGTTGAGATTATCTTTACGATGAAATTTAGAATTAGGATAACCAATGCTGGAACGCGACTCTGGGCTTCTGTTCTGGGAATTTCCTTCTAGGTCCACCTAGAACAAATGAGTAAAAACATTTTTTTTCCAAAGTTACTTAAGAAAACAAACCCCCTGCACTGTACTAAACACATCAGTCCAACACGGACTCAAGCAAACAACACCCCAGGAATGTGGGAAGAATCAGGACACGAGAAAAAAAAGGTATTGTATATCTTAGACCTATTCTTCCATTTAATTACGAAACTGAAGGCATATTCCATCCACAGTTCTAGCTGGCTTTCTCTTCTTTAAACTCCTTTAACATTATTTGTGAAAATGTATTAATCCGAAATTTCTCCCCACTAGACAGAGAAAATTAATTCCTTCATAGTTATTTCACTAGGTGCAAACTAAGTAGTACACGGCATATTATCTTCTGATTCTTCTATATTTAAACTCTATACTCAGACATTGCCATCATCAAATTTCTTTCTGTAGCTATGTTATTGCAGAGATGAATTACCAGCTGCTTCCTTATGATCATATCTAATTTTGCTAATTATAGGCAACTGTCAAATGTTGAGCCTTTTCCTTTTATTTCTAGGACACAGACACCAAATATTTAATGGGAAAAGTCATTATTTGCCAGTTTTCAACATTTCACTTCAGAACACTCCATTTTATGAGTCACACCTTTATTCCTAAAACCAAAATTGAAGTCTACTTCACTACCCTCTTACTCGGCCAGAAAATTACTGAAGATTTCTGAATCTTCACTACTAGCAGAACTATTTACCTTCATTTACAGCAATTTTATGTTGGAAGGTAGATTAATTTCTAAATATTTAAAAATCAGTAACACTCAGTGCTATTACAGGATGTGTACATTTAGAAGTTAAATATAAACACATTTTTAAAATTTGTATGCAAATGTTCAGTGAAAACAATAGGATTAATATCATGTGCAAAAGACAAAAGTAGCGTAGGAATGAATTTTTAAAAAAACAAGATAAAATCTTTTTAATTTTCTCTTGTCCTTGGGCGAGGAGAAGGGAGATCTCTGGTCACTCAACCACCACCCCCAATGCTGATCAACACAAATGGGTTCTGAAGGAAATCCCATCAACTGTCCTGGAGTGGGAATGTGAGGACTGACCGGGGGTCTGGTGGGTAGGAGGGGAAGGAATAATAGAATCCTTTGAATCTTATGTGAGATATACAATACCCCAAAAAAGGAAAATTACAGGAGAAATAGCTCAAACAGACCTGTTTGGATTCCACAGGTTTTTTCTCAGGTGTTCGGATTTTATTAATTTCAGGTCCAGCACTGTTTTCGGTTTTACCTAAAAATATTTATGATATTTATGCATTAGTTTCAATGCATGTAAAGAAAGAAGGAAGATTTTGAACATGATGTTTTTCCTTAGGTACGGGAAAACTTAGAACTATCACTGTAGCATCTATGATGGGGGGAATAAACTTAGCACACAACATTTCCATATGGCCTTCCCCTTACACTGTATGTTTTCAGTTTTGTTTCTGAATCATTACAAAGTACCTCTTCCAGTTCAATGGCTGGGCTACTGGCATTAACGCAAAAGAAAGTAATCACTGGTTTGCGCAAGGAAATAGAAATGGACCAAACAGAGGAACTTTTATCCTAACCAGCCTTTTCCCTGAACTTTGGTAGCTCCGTGACCCTTGACCCAAACAAACGCTGACTATTCTGTTTGTAAAGGCAAAAACACTTTACATAGCAACTCTCTGGTTTTAACTTTTAAGTTATGTATAAAAAAAATTAGAACACTGAAAGAGTCTGGAAAATGCTTAATTTTAACCAAAGTTGAGGCCATCCCTAAAAATCACCGATCACTGGAGTTCTGAGAGATGGCAGGGCAATGGTGTTAGAGATATCAGAACCCTACTGATTAAAAAAAAACAACCCAGAGTTAAACATAACCTTTTCTGGTTCAATCCAGTTAAATACCAATTTTTCAGTGAAGTCTACCACAATACCTTTAAATTGGCCTACTGTTCTTAACCTTTGCAACACATGAGAAGGTGCAATGTTAGAAATCTTGCATCTGATTCGGTAAGTATATTTCCCAAATATGGCTATGTATTTGGACAAACAGACATTTAATAGACACCTACTGTACTACACATTATGATCAAAAAAATTTCTTAAATGTGTAGTTTACATAAAAGAACTCAACATCCTTTCTCAGATAACGGCTGTCTTTGAAACATAACTCCTTAAAGTGGAGAGATCAGAAATGTTTATACCAAAGTACATGGTAAGGAAATCCCAAATCTCAACAGTCAAAAGAATTAATGCATCTCTGGAAGTATTTTCTTTTTAGTTAGTAAAACTGCTTCCCCTTCTAATTTCTATAAAATACCAATTGCATGAAGGGAAGCTGAATCAAAGTAAAGCACATTTTTCATAAAGGGCACTTAGATTTTACCTGGCAGTGAGGAGATGAGTAAAGTGTACATTCAGTTTTAAAAGATATTGGTTTAAAACAGCGTTTATAAGGGCAAATCAAGAAAAGGTTTTAGGATCTCATGAGAAAAGAACACTTAAAATATGGAACAGGATATTGGTAATAAGTATTTACATGTAATAACATTTGTGTTCCTAAAACAGTCATTTCATGTCTATTAACAATGTTCACTTCACCAAATTGCTGGTGTTAGAATTTTTCTATTATAACATCTCTTCAGTCTCCAGTAGAGTACTAATGACATAATCCGTTTTTCTGTGCTACATTGTTCTTCTGTGGAATAATCTTTTAGACATGCTGAACATAATAACGGAAATATTCTGATCAGCTATCTTTGGTCTTGAAAAATGTAGGATTTTATACTGTTTCAAACAAAAAGGGTATTTCTTTGTTGGCTGGGATACTCTTTTTGTCATTGAATAGATTCAGTTAATTAGGAGAAAGATCAGCTCTCTTGCATAACTCTAAGAAAGGTGAAGACTATCCTAGGGTCAGACAGCTGTACAAGAACATACTAGAGAAAGGCAAAACCATGCCAGTGGATAATAAAATTATGTTAGCGAACAGATCAAAGAGCTACTTGGCAAAGAGATATGTAGTGAGAAAAATGACAGCCCCATACACTCGGTAATAAAAGGATCCCTGGAGAGAAAAAGGTTTTTAAGGACAAATAGCTACAAAAAAGATTAGACAGATATTTCCTTCTTGCTCTTAGTTCTTATTGGACAAGCAGAAAAAGAGAGGTTCCAATGTTAAGTAGGTATGAAAAATCCAAGTCCAGAATAAGAGTCTTCTAGTAGAAGTCAGGAAGCTAGAAACCCTAGCAGGAAAACTTTCTGGCTAGATATTATCTTAATAATTAGATATTATCCACTCACACCTGAGATGACTCAATAGAACCATATGCCTGATACAGGAATACATTCTGCTCTCTCTTATGTACATGTCAAAATCACAGAGTTACTTCTGATGACCAGAGGTTTTAAACAAGAGCAGAATGTGGCCTTCTCATGCAACTTACCTTACAACCATACTTCCCAGTGCATCTATCAAGGGCACCTCCAAACTTAACAGAAAAAGGGTTTGGTTCACACTGGTCAGCAGAAAAGAAGCTGCCTATTCTCTGATTTTTGCTGCCACAGAATGAGGAGCTAAATCAGCAAACTGGCCTCAGTCCTTCTAAGAACTAAGAGACCTCAACACCTATTTCAATGAACAGAAATGGAACGTGCTTGGCACTTGCTCAATCGACCCCAATCATCAGATTTTTGGGTAACTAACGGAAGAGAAAGAATATTTTCAAGTTTATTTCACAAGATTAATTGGTCCTCTAAGAACCCTTTCCAGAGTCTTCAGAAGTTCAAGTTATTGAAACGCCACGGTCAAATTCTGTTTCAGTGGACATCTGCCTTTCCTCTGAAACCTAGAATATTGTGGAAGAATAAAAACAAGGATGGCATGTTGGATTTCTCTCTGTATTATCCCTATTTTAATGAGCTTCAGTGAGACTGCCTACACATGCTTATTTCAGTGAACTATTTAGAATCCAATTAACTATGCAATTCTTTGAAAAGGAACAATAATGTCTTCCAGTGTGCTACTGCGACAGCTAATATGTTTGGTATACTGATACCGCAGAAAGTGTCTCAGATCTGTACCTCAGCCTCTAAATTCTCAAATATTTAATGAGGCTGGATTATTAAAAAAAAAAATCTATCCCAACAGCACAAATGGACTCAGAGCATCTTTCAATTTTGGTATAAGACTTCCTCACTGAAGTGCAGTTCTGCTGTGAAATTAGATTTTATGCAAATAGCATCAGTGGGTTCCCTTTTTATTGTTTCTCAGTGACGTCATGTCAGACTTTTGCAGTGTGGGCCAAATCCTCCTTGCCTTATTTGTTTGTGCAGTCTTACAGATGGCAACCGGACTACCCATGTGAAGGAGCAAGATTCATCCCTCTGCAGGCTAAAACATTTTTTTTCCCCCAACTGCCAACACTCTGAGATCTGAAATCAATCTGCCTTCTCTCTGCCTCAGTAAAGATTCCACAATACAAATTCACTTCACAATTCTGCTGGTGACATGAATGACAAAACAATTCAGCTCATCCTTCTATTGCTATAGAGGGATAAAAAGAACCAGTATTTTGTGTCATTCTAGCAAAAATATATGACTACAAATATTCATCAGGAGAAGATCACATGAGTAAGAAGGTGGCATTTTTACACAGTCATTTTTCTTATGTAATCACAGTGGTAGCTGTCATTTTAAAGAAATATCCAAATCTTAAATTGGGCCACAACGATTTTTTACTTCAGCCCAGATTCACTCTTCAATGCCCAGAATGGAGACTATTTTATTCTAAACCCTGTATCGTTTTTAGGTCTGGCCATGTATTTTCCTATATATTGGTATTTAAGTGGCTTTCCCTCTATAGTGGAAAAAAATCATAATCAAGATTTCAATAACCAGGATCCCTAGGTTCTCAGGATATGTCAACATGTCTAATGTTAAAATCATTCTTATGGAAATGAACCCTGCACCACCAGAACATAGCACAGCCTCCCTTTACAAACACCTAATTCGTTGCACGATAAAGACTGAATCTCCAAACACTCAGGAGAACAAACAGAGTCCTGTGGCACTTTTAAAAACTAACAACTTTATTTATCGCATGAGTTTTCATGGCAGGAAAATCCCACTTCGTGACTATTTTTCTGGCTAGGCAACATCAAGAATAACCATTTCTATTTAATATATTTGCTCATGTTTGACAAAATGTTTTAACTTTTAGTCTATTTCCTCACGTTCACATCCCAAAACACGCTTTCAAGGACAGTCTCAGGAAAGAGACTGAATGAGCCATGGGAAATGAACTACGCTATCAGCCCCCTCCAAGAAGAAGATTGGTGTTCCCAACTTGGGGATGGCATGGAGAACGTGGCCCTGTGGCTGCCACTCCTATGTGTAAACAGAGGAACACATTTCCATTGCTCTCAGATTCAGCATCTTTCAGGATCGTTCAAATTCATCTTAAAAAATGACGGGTTTCTCATACGACTCTGTTTAAGCTGCATATTTGGTCATCAAACAAGGAGGGGTTTGGAGAAACATACAACTCACCATTTCGATTTTGTTCGTGTTGCTCCTTGTCTTGATGTTGAAGCTGCTGCTGTTGCCCTATACCAACTGGTGAATGATGTCCCAGGCCGTAAGGTATAGGAGACCCACGCCCATGTGCCTGTAACAGGTTCATGTTATATGCCATAGCTGCTTGGTGCGTAATGATTCGAGGGTCAACTGCAAACCTACCCTGGTACCCTGTCCATGGTACCTATATAATTAAAAAAAAAAGAGCAATAAATTAATGTACATTTAAGGAAAGGAACGGTGTTAATTACAATTATTACAGCATCATCAGGAAGCACTTCTTATTAGTGGTGATGATGAGATAAGAAGGCACATGTGAGTGATAGCACTGTCAGGAAAAGATAAGCAACGAGTTCAGGCAGAGCAGCAAGGGTCACAGGGAAGATGATCGGTGAAGAAGAGTGAGGTAAACCAACACTGAGGACTACATTTGAGGGAAGAGAGGATGGAAATAAGACTTGAAAACCACTGAAACAAGAGAGCAGGGACCTGCAGAAGAAGAGATACAGGGCTGGGGAATAAACAGTGTATCCTATCCAATAACTTGGATAATCGTCCCTTCTAATAGCAATAAAAGCAGATGAAACTGATTAAATAAAGGAGGTGGATCAATGCACCGTTCTGGCTGATATTCAATAACAGGTTAGATAATGCACTAGTGGGAAGATGGAAAGAGTAGCCTATGTACTAGATACCAAGAGCAGGCAGGTCGCTGTGTCCCCAAAATGCCCCTGTAAAGTCAGTGGGAGCTGGTGGCTCGGCAAGCACTCCCCCCACACGTTACACACTGAAGGACTGGGATGTAAGGATCTGTTTCATGGGACATATTAGAGTCACCGCAGAGTCTCTCCCCGGTTAGAATTTCCTGTCTGTTTGAAATAAAATTCACTTCTTGAAAACAGGAAATCCAGATTCTTTAAAATATTGTGCATTTTGTTCCCTAATATCTGAAAAAGAAGACACCTCTGGATCAGGTTAGTTTAATCTTACCCTGTGGGGAAATTTATTAAAAGAAGACGATCCCATGAATAAAAAGAGAATGAAGTGAATATAATCATCCTTAACTGATGGCACCAGACAACCTGCCTCATTTTTTACTCTGGATATGAAAGCTGCCCTAAATGATATAAAAAGGCCGTTTTATCATACACAGCCACAATCATTTTATTATATTTTAATAAATTAATCCTTTCATTATTTGCCTGAAATATAGCATCTTCCAAGTAATTCATTAGATTTTTATAAATATTTGCCCTTAAAACCTGCACTTCTGCACTTCAGCTCTGGGCTATGTGCTTTCTCCACCTGCGTCTGTGCAATCTCCAATTATCTCCAGTATATTTCTTTTTTAAAGTAGCCATCTCATTAGTCTGTGGACCTGCATACCTAATTATTTAAAAATCCATCCCTGGGTATGGGGGTGGGGTAGGCTCAAACATACTGATATTTTTGTATTTTTCTTTTATTGGAGGAATATAATAGAATTTATTAATCTGTAAAGCAGAAAAAATATTTAAATGATCGTGTTTAGATGTTAATAAAAAGTGAGTAAGCATTACAGAGATACAGTTGCTGGCCTTCGCAATCCATTTACATTTAAGCATCATATGCAAGCTTCTACTAAGCACGTAAAAAGAAAACTTATTTGACCTAATGAGTGGAGCTCAGTGGTCCTATTTAATCTATAGTTGCCAGATGGTCTGGACACATGCAGCTGAAACCAGAGGTTTATAAGCAAGCCTCAAAATCCACGAAGAACTCATGCAATTATTAAAAAACTTCATTGTGTGTGACTACTTACAGATATATAAGAAATTCTACATACACCTGTGCATGCACACAGCCCATCCTTCAAGAAACTTTCAAGACATGCATCTACGTTACAGCACAACATCATTTCTGTAACTACTGTTCTCTCTTTTCCATTTCTTTATCTACTTTTTTCTGTTCTTAACCTAACTATTTATGGTCTCCAAGTGAGGGAATATGCCTTTTTATTTGTATCGTGAAGTGTCTAGAACAGTGGTTTTCAAACAAAAGGCCAGGACCCAGTACCGGGTCGCAGAGCTCAGCTATTGGTCGCAGCGCCCCCTGCTGCCACCGCCAAAAGACTGGAATGTATTGCTTAACAATGAAATTGTTGGGTCGCAGGCAAAAATGATTTTTTTCAATTGGGTGCTGAGGAAAAAAGTTTGAAAACCACTGGTATAGAACACTCTTTGGTGCTATAGTCAATATGTAATTCTGCAAGTAATATTTAACAGTATTGTGAGCAACAGGGACTCTCATTGTATGCTCAAGTTATAGCCTCTTCATTGACATCTCAAGAATTATCAGTATTTGGCAACACCCTAAAGGATAAAGTCATTCAGAATTACAGTTACTACCTCTACTGGAGGGAGCAGTGAAGGATAAACTGTGGAGGATAAAAAAAGTAGAGGGAAATCTATTGACATAGCAATGCCAATGTGATCAAGAACAGAACCATGCATGTAATTTCAGTAGCATGATGATCCACAAAGAAAAATGAATAGTTCTGAATTGATCAGCTGAACGGGTAACTACATTTTCTCATAGTGGTCATTTTTGGCAACCAAAGCTGAAGTAAGCTAGAGTCATTTTCTACTGTCTAGGTTGTTTGGGTTCAGCAGTATGACAACCTCAGAAGCATGCTAGTCATAAAGCAACAGCTCTGAGGGAATCAGATGCACTTCTTCTGACGCTCCAGAGAGAAAGATTTATCTCCCATTATGCTTATTCCTTCAGGGGACTCTGATGTGCACCTGCGAAGCGTCGCAGAAGTGGATTTGAAAACTAGTCTTACATGCAGAGAATATGAAAGATTAGCAGCATCAACTCTTGTATCTTCAGTCAAATTAGCCAGAGTAAGAGGTTCTTTCCAAGGACTCAGCCATTCAACATTCAGGTACACGGGATTTTAGTCCTATCTATTAAAGCAAATACTGCTATCATACAGAACCAAAATTACTTTGCATAGATCAATGGGAATGTTTGTGTTGAGTATTTGGGGTCAGAACCTAATCTTATACCACTTTTACTCTGATATAACTCATTGATGTTAGGGGCTTTTGCATTACAACAGGGAAAGAGAAATCAGAATAAACTCCTTAGGCCTGGTCTACATTAGAAAATAAGGTCATCTTAACTATGTCACTCAAGCCACACCCCTGAGCAACTTACATAAGCCTACCTAAGTCCCTGTGTAGACAGTGCTAGGTCAACAAGAATTCATTTGCCTCTCAAGGAGGTGATTACCTACACCAGCAGGAGAATCCTGCCTGTACGTGTAGGTATCGTCTACACTGAAGAACTGAGCCATGCAACTGGTGTGCTACAACTGTACTGCTGCAGTGTTTCGAGTGCAGACATGACCTTAGACAAAATGAAGAGAAGTAATTTTGAAGCCCTAAGTATTCACCAAGCCATGTTTTCTTAACGGGCTAAAAGACAAGCCAGCAAATCCATTATAATTTGAATATAGGGTTATTCAAATTGTGTTGTTCAAAACTTATATTTTTCCTTGTATGTTCATGGTAATAAAAGCACAATTCCTGGCCTTCCAGATGCGATAGATAAATCTGTTAGTCTTTAAAAGTGCCACAGGACTCTGTTGTCTTTCTACAATAGACTAACATGGCTACCCCTTTGGAATATGATTATCTTAATTATTGAATTTGGGGAGTTTAAGAAGAGCTTGTATAAACTTTTGTTTTTATCTAAGGAGAAAGCTTGATAGGTTAATGGTTCAATTAACTAACTTCATACTTTTGGAAATCTGAGATGAAAGGATACAAAGATAGTAGGCTCTGTTCTGAAAACCCTCACATAATTATGGGGTGCTCCTGTGCTTCTTAAAAGAGGAGGCCATCTGAAACGTTACAATAGTTCTGTTTCCACATTGAAACCACCCTGAAACGTCTATTCCCCCCAAAATTCAATGAAAACTTGTGAAACAGTATTATTCAGAAACTGTCCAATAATTTACCATTACATCTCAGTTATTCCTGAATTCTTAAAATTAATCATGAATATAATCATTCGATTTTAATATGGGTAAACCTCACATGGCTTCAACATGAAAACTCTTTTAGGCTGCGTGATATTTTTTGTAGGAGCAATATCATTAAGCCCTTGCAGCGTGGTAGTCCCCACTACACCAATTCCTAGCCAGGAAAACCCAAGCATCAAAGATGGCGAAACACTTTATACTAACTAGTCTTGTGTTCATTTTTATCTCTATGATAAAAGAAAAAATTAAGGAAATAAATGCTTACAGGCAAAGGCACAGACATGACCATATTTCCTCCATAGACAGCAGGTACATAAAGAATACTTGTCCCAGTGTGAGGATCTATCCTTTGAACAGGGCTTGGAGATTTCCCTAGGTTGGGGTGAGATCCAAGAGGAGGAGGAGGAGGAGTATATGCTCTGATAGGATTTCCAATTAGAACAGAAGGATTGGGCTGAACTGAAAAATAAACAAGAAAGAAACACAAAGGGAGGAAAAAACATGAAGTACTCTAGTTATTTATTTTTTTTAGCTCCCTCCATCCCCCTCAAGGACCCCTCTTTACAAATTCACTGTGTAAATCTTCACACAAATCAATAAACTTTCCATAAGTTATATTTTTTACCTAGCCCCAGATCCAATATACAAGCCAAGTTTTAGTGAACTTCTGAGAGTGGCAGAAAGCAGAAAAGGCAGTTGGGTAGAGCAGGGAGAGCATTCTTTAAAAAAGAACTCCCTAGAGAGCACTGTGTGTGTGTGTGTGTATATATGCGCATCACTGTAGACTACCTGGTTAGATAAATATGATCATCTAGTACGACCACCTGCATGCTGCAGGCCACAGAACTTCCCCCCTCCACTCCTGTAGTAAACCTCTAATATATGACTGAGTTATTAAAGTCCTCAAATCATGGTTTAGAGACTTTAAGGTACAGAGAATCCACCAGCAAGTGAACTATGCTACAGAGAAAGGCAAAACAAAAAAACAAAAAAAGAAAAAACCCAGAACCTTTGCTAAACTGCCTTGCAGGAAAATTCCTTCCCGACCCCAAATATGGTGATCAGTTAAACCCAGAGCCTGATAAGACTCATCAACCAGACACCCAAGAAATAATTCTCCATAATAACTCAGACCCTCCCCCCCCCACCACACACACACACACACACACACATCAAACGTCTCATCTCAGGCCACTGGCATATCTACCACCAGTAGTCAAAGATCAGTCAATTGCTAAACCTGGCTGCCCCATCTTACCATCCCCTCCATACATTTATCATGCTCAGTGTTAACGCCACCTAGATTTTTTGCCACCACGTCCCACCTCAGAAGGGGATTCAGTAAGTTATAACTGTGTGGATCCATATATCCTGGTAAATCTAAACTATGTTACAAAACAGTTAAAGGACTATCATTTTATAACATAGTCATTTTGCTAGTGAAGATAGGCTTCTACACTACCAGGTTATCATGTCCACTCCAAGAAGGGTTTTATAACATGGATTTCAGACACAAATCTTCTTCCATGGGTCAGGGAAAGTGTGGGAGAACCATATAGCAACAACTATGTTGTAACAAGTGGAATCTAGGTTCTAAAGTCAGCACGCAGAGGGCATGTCATGAGAACCCTGGAGGTACCTAATGTCCACTTAAAGTATGCTGAGATATCTGCTTCCTGAATTCATGCCAGGAATAAATTACTTTCATGGACATAATGGGCATTAACCTCCCTTCACACACACATATCTGTAAAAATCAACATTCACTTCCCCGACGTGAAACAACTAGACGCATGGGAGAACCAGGCCCAGTTTCTACAGAGAAATGGCAGGCACTTACCAATTCCATCACTTTGAAAATGGTCATTCTGATTATGATGGTGGCCCTTGCCCTTTAATAAAAAAAGTCATAATGATTGAATTTTTTTACCTATTTAATGCAGAACATAAAGCAAGGTAATTATTTCAACACACTAACAGTCAAGTATATTAAGTACAATCACAGAGAAGAGGCTGAAAAAAACAGCAAGTATACAATGACTATTCTTGAGCATTTTATTTATTATACTCGCTGCCTGACCAATTCCACTGGTTCAGAACAGATTCATCAAGGCCAGTACACAGTACCATTAGTAAGCACATCTGTTTCAGAGTGAGCTCTGCCCATCCCTCTAATTCACACTACTAAACCTGAGTACTAAAAGGGGGTTTTCCAAATTGCGCTGTCTTGAATCTTACAATATCTGAAATGCTCCCAATTTCCCCCAGTATTAAAGATGTAGTTTTCTTTTATTATTACTGCTTGAAACAGGAAATACAAGCAATTTGATAAATGAATTTGAAGTTTCCAATTTCACTTTAGATTCTTTAAGTGCCTCTGCCTTTGACAGTCTAAGATCTTATGATACTAACAATGCTCGTACATGGGCTCTCTGTGAGGATTTGATATCTTCTTTGATTTCAAGTTAAAAGTTTAGAACAAAAACATTTGTCATGATTATTATTATTATTATAATATAGGTTTGCCAGCTTTGAATGAATACCCTTGATAATGTATAAGGAGTGGACAAAAGAACAAGCTTTTCCATCACCTCAGACGTGCAGGGAGAAAGCAAATTGCGGTTAATGTGTTCAGGCGCACACCCCTGACCATCTAAAACGGGTTTTCCAAAAGTGCCTAGAGCTTTAGAACACCCCAAATGCCTTGGGACCTAAGCTCTAAACAGTAGCAGGCACCTTCACACAAAAATTATTTACACGGTTTTAAGCTTTGATACTTGATTTTAAGCTAGTTTGACTCTGTTTGTATACAATACATTTACATTTCGCTGAAGGGAACTTTTGATTATGTATTCAAAAGACATGTATAATAAGGGCTAAGGAACTAATCCTCATTTGTACAATCTGTATGACAAGAAAACAGAAAGGCAGTTATTTACATAGGAAGACTCAAAAAATATAAGGAATAAGCAAAAGAAAAAAAGCCTGTAAAAGTTGTAAGTATATAAAAGTCTGCTCAATGTAAATAATATATGCAGGCAACCATTTTAAAAACGGACTGGAAAATCCAACACGATCAATTTAAGCACTGTGGATCAAAGGCTAGATTGAGACAATGAGCAAGGGGTGTGAGTAAATAGAAGCAGAGTGGCAGTGGAGGTATGGCCTAGCAGTAAAGGGGACCCACCTCTGCAGATTTGTATTCAGTACGGGTAAAATATGCCTCTATTGCTGCTACCCAGGCTACCATAGCTACACTGCGCTACCATGCATCTAGCTAGCATGAGTATGGGTCCAGCAGGGAAATTACACCCCTACTTCATAGTGTAGGCGTAAGCCAAAGAGACAGCAGCATTTTATACGCATTGTAAAAATACTTCCCCATTATATTAGCTAAACGTGTCAAGTTAGAAAAAAACCAATGTGTGTGACCACTCAGAGTTTGTAGGGGTGATGGGCCAGCCAAATGAAGGTGACGTAAGCATGGCACCATGCACCCTGAGATCCCATTAGTCACCTTCTGTGAATCAGTCACCCCCACCTTTGCAAATCATTATCCGTTGCTTGACCTTTATCTGCTTCCCAGAAGGGATGATCTACAGAAGCCCAGAAACAGCCGATCTTTGGGATGATCTCTCCTCTGCTGGTGTCGTTGACATTAGAAAGGGAGGCTACGCTCAGAATTATCATTCCTACACTTTAATGAACACTCAGGCACTAACTGAAGAAAGTACATAAGCATCTGAAGGCAACAGGACATAGCATATGCTCAAAGTAAGCATGTTCATAAATTCTCTGCTGAATAGGATGATTTTCTGAATCAGGAAATATACTTTCAAATTTAAAATATTTTTTAAAACCTATTGATGATGCAAAACTTTACTTGGGTAGTAGTTTCCCAGAAATCTGAGCAAATTTCTCACTTGTCTAAGTACATTTGACAAACGTTGACCAAGTAACAGTGTCAAACTGATCTCTGAATTTCTCTTTTTTTTAATTAATATTATTTCTGAATATAAAATAATTATTTATTTTAACAGTTCTATTTAAGCAAACAAAAAATCCAGAAGCTTTTTAAAAGGACTATTCATATAAGAAGAGACCTAATACCAAATCATGATTTAGACAAGCCTTGTGCCTTATTATCATCCATTCATTGTTTATACAATTTTATTGCGGTATTTGGTTATGCGGTCAACTGGTGTCACATAGTCCGTTATATGCCCATGGAAGCTCTGCTACACTTCACATTCTTGCTGTGCTTTGTGGCAATTGCTTTTAGGGACCTTGTTTTCAAAATGTGGACAACAAGATTTTGGAAAAATGAATTTGAAAGGTTGCCTGGTTTACTGTATGTAATTGCATCACGTGGTGGGTTTTTTTGTGTTTTTTTTTACAGTGCCGTTCTACACCATGTAATAACAGTACTGTACAACTCAATGGCTATGGTTTCTCAATGACTTCTGGATCAAATTTACAAGTAAAAACAAACAAAAGGATTGTTCCCCGGTGTCCCACAAGAGCAAACCAACCTACCCTGAGATCTGAGAGTCAAGCCAGATTCTTTCTGGTTTGTGCGCCATCACTATTAAAAAACACAACTCCACTGTCTTGAGCTAGGTTTCACACGTAGTAACAGAAAGATTTAGCCTACCACAATTCTGTTGCTAATGAACGTGCCAGTACAGAATCCAGTTAACTCAATATTAGCTGTTTTGGCCCTACATGGGTAAGAAGCATAAAAATGTATTTATGTCAAGGAAGTCTATAGCTGAATAAGCAGAGGAGCAGATCTGCTGAGTAAGATGGTACCATTTTTACAGTCACTTTTCAACCTAGATTAAAATTAAGCAATACCTCTTGAACTATGCGGGTATCCATAAACTCACGACAGAATAACTCTTGGGGACTACTCTTCCTAGCTCTTCAGTAGTAGAAAAACACCCAACATCTCTAGCCTCCTCTCGCTAACAACAAATGCTATATTTAAAGAGGCCTAACAACAACAGAACTAATCACAAGCTTTTAAAACGTGAGGGAATAAAAAGGGAGGCTTATTACTTATTGTAGTTACTTCCTACGTGTATTCAAGTATCATCTGCTTTAGTCTTGTCATCCCAGATGACAACTTGTCAACTGCCTTCAGAGGTAAGAGCTCTTATTGCTTTGATGATGTAGGTGGTGGAAAGATTTTCCGATCATAGGTTGAAATTAAAGTGCAGGCAGTTTGAAAACGTATCTTTTGACTTATATATCAAATGAGTTTGGTTCACAAGTTATTGAGAAGAAAAAAAAATGAAACCATCTGCCCACAAAAATTCTTTTTCTTACTACAACAATTTCTCTGTCTTACAGAAAGCGCAATTCTTACTTACTTACAAATTCAATGCATGTCAAAAACATTTTCAAATTTTACCTATTAAAATTAAACATGACAAATCTTTTAACTGTAAATTGCATTCAAGACTAAAGCACCAGTAAAAACTGAAACAGCAATTTAAAATGTACTGACTTGAAGTTTCCTATAAGCCTAATGTTTTGATGCATTATTAGACCAGCATTAAGAAAGCTGGACTTTGTGTCAGCGACCAATGGATCTTAATAAAATAAATGAATATTCCCAATTATAAAGACACATTTTGAAAGGACTGCCAGAGCGAAGGCTTTCTTAATGGTACTGTCAAATAAAATTAAAACTCAGCCACAAAAACCAGCATTAATTTGAAAAATTCAGTTTAACTGTTAACTTGTAATAAAAAATATAAAACTACAAAAAATGTTTTTTCTTCACATAAAATGAAATTTTTCACAGACCTGATGAAGCACATTTTAATTATGACTGCAAACATGAATGGATTAACACAGTATATCTTATTTATTAACATTTCATGACAATTAAATGTAGAATTTCATATTCTTCAAGAGCACAATTGGGGGCAGGGGGCCATATGCTTTAAGTATTCTTCTAATATCTTCTCCCTTTCCCAAGAGAGAGAACATTAGTTTTGGGCGATCACAAACTTCACCTTTATAACAAGCAAGAACATTTTCTAGTTACGTCCTTGATGCTAACTAAGGGTATATATTCACTGAGGGTGGCAAATTTGTCACCATCAAAGCAATTCTTCAGGATCGAATGAGCGGAAGTTCAGACTCGCTGAATTGATCCAGAAGTTGATTTAATTACTCCACCTCCAGAAAAAGAGTAACACTGCACTGATGGGAGCACACTTCCCGTAGCTTGCATATCTCTCATTGACTGCCACTGAATTTCCTGGTCAGTGTAGACCAGCCATAAAATTAGTCTTTTGAAGATCAGCAGTAAAGAGTTAAAGCAAAATGAATAATGTATTTCAATACATTTAAGGCAAAAAGAACCCAGTATGATCATCTAATGTGACTTCACGCAAAACACAGGCCACTGAATTTCACCTGGTAATTTCCACACCTAAATACCTGCCATTACTGTCTTACTGTTTCCTTGCACTCCCCCATCGGCCTGCCTGTATTCACCTGTTCTTTCTTGTCTTAGTCTGTAAGCTCTTTGGAGTAGGGCCTATGTTTTTGTTCTGGGTTTGTACAGCACCTAGCACAATGGGGGTGCTACAATAATACAAACAATACGTAAATAATATGAATGAACAAGCTATGGTTGAGCTATAGCATACCTTTCAGTAAGAGATCCAAACTTGTCCAATCCTAAACTATTCTTAAATAAATACTACATTGTAATTAGATCTAGTGCCTTCTTTTGAAATTGTTTGAAGGCCCCTTTAGCAACTGTATTATATCTCCTACTGTAAGTCTAAGAGGAGAGCGAGAGGGGACATGATAACAGTTTTCAAGTACCTGAAAGGTTGTTACGAGGAAGAGGGAGAAAAATCGTTCTCCTTAACCGCCGGTGATAGGACAAGAAGCAATGGGCTTAAATTACGGCAAGGTCGGTTTAGGTTGGACAGTAGGAAAAAATTCCTAACTATCAGGGTGATTAACCACTGGAATAAGTTGCCTGGGCAGGATGTGGAATCTCCATCATTGGAAGTTTTTAGGAGCAGGTTAGACAGGTACCTGTCAGGGATGGTTTAAGAGGGTCCTTGGTCCTGCCATGAGCGCAGGGGACTGGACTCGATGACCTCTCAAGGTCCCTTCTGGTTTCTATGATTTTATGTGTGGAAGCAATTTTAAAACAACAGCTAACCTAATAATCCTTTTATGTCACTTCTCACCACATATTTCTACCTTCTTTCCCACTTCCTGACAAACTTCATTAACAAACATACTTTACCTTGGGTGGCGATTGCTGCTGCTTGTTGATATTTGCTGAATGCTGCTGTCGCAGAGCCCGAGGGATAAACTCAGGAGCCAGCGGATTCAACACATAGGTTTTCTTTAACTCCAAAGCCTCCAACTGAGCCTTGATCTGTTCAAATGTGATACCATGGAGGCTCTCATTCTCGTGACACAGGGCAATAAACCTCTCCCAAAATTTCCTATGAAAAAGAGTTTTAAAAGAATAAAAAGACTAAGATTTAACAAGTCAGGTTATAGTTAACGGAGGCTTTACACAGCTGAGTACAATTTGTATTTTTCTAGATGTCCATCTTATACATCCATCCAGTTTTGGGTTTTTTTTTTAAACATATGCGGCAGTCAGTATCTATTAGGAAAATGTTTGATTTTAGGAGTTCTATCAACATATCCTTTCTCTGAAAAGTAAGCTGGACATGGGACAATCATTTTCCCTCTCAAAAAGTTTTAAAAGTATAAAAAAAACCACAGCAGCCAGTTGTTTACTAGTCTCCTTTAATCAACAAAAAATGATTAAACTATCTCTTTCAAACAATAAAGAGTAATGAAAAATAAAAGCTGTAAAGAAGAAAGTATATTAGACTTTGAAAAGTTGAAAACCTTTAATGGCACATTTCATGTTAATCCCCATCTTTAACTTCCATTTTTTAGTGAGAGATTAAAGACAACAGGATGACAATATTTTACACTAGTAAATATCTGCTGACAATCTAAGATTGAGTTATGTACTAAAAGGCATTTTAAAAAATGGAAGGCCCATATAATGTATTTCCATTATTCATAAGAAGATTAGGATGCCTGCTTCTTCATTTTTCAGGTGCTTTCCTAAACCTAATGTGATAACAATTATATTCATTGGTAGATTTTAAAGTGCTTTACAGAAGATGGGAAGTATCATTAATGTCTATTTTACAAATGTGTTTCCCATGAGGCCCTGCAAATGAGCAAAGAATAATTTTAAAAATAAGAGATTGTGCCTTCTCAGGCAAAAATCTGACTGCCTCTTCTGTAGGAAGGAGAAGCCAAAAGGAAAATTAGAGCACACAAGTGTTGGGGTGCCCTGAAGCCTGTAACCAGGGCTCGACAAAATTGGCTCCTAGCTAGGCGCCAGTAATTTTATTTTTGGTCGCCAGAGGGAGCTCCTCTCCTGCATTTCCGCAGCAGAACTAGGAGCCAGGCTACAAACCCCAATCACCATGGCGACCTGGCTCCCGGATTTTGTCAAACCCTGCACTAGACATACAGAGAGAAGCTCAGATGGTGGTTCTGTTTAAGGAGCAGAATCTGCATATTTTGGTCAATAAATGGTGATTTTTCTGCGAGTTGAAGGGGGGGGAACACTGCCTTTTTGGTTCTGTGCTTGTAGAGCACCAAGCATAATGGGGTCCTGGTCCATGTCTAGGGCTCCTAGGGGCTACATTAATTTAAATAAATAATGATAATAAAAATGAGTTATAAGAGCAATGAATGCTAAAGGATAATGAGAAAGCAATGAAGCCTTGCTCTCTATGCACTGTGGAAGAAGGCAGAGAATCTGGCACAAGCGTGGAAGAGACATAGCCAAATCCCATTAACTCTGGTATTTGCAAGAAGAGAGGAACAAACCAAGAGTGAAAATCTAGTCACACTGAAGTCAAAGGCAAACCTCTGGTTGACTTCAATGAGGTCGGGATTTCTTCCCAAATGGGTGAGGGTACAGAAAAAAAATAGCAATGTTTCATTTAGCTTCAGTGAATTCAACAGTCCAGATGCTGGCTGAGTTTTTGTTGCTGGTATAATTCTTCATGCCTATGTATGACACAGAGCTATTTTATCATAAGGAAGAATCAAGGCTTTACAACACTCAGCCATCCTATGTATTTCTTAAACAATTCTATCAGAAAATGAGTAATCAAGCTTTGTTGATTGATGGGGTGAGAGACACACCGCGTGTTTGCAGATGGATAATTTTTCCCCACATGGTCTCAAACACCTTTTATTTTAAAATGTATAATTACCCAAGGATTGATGACAGAACGAACAAAATGATTAATACTGCCTTCAAAAAAAAAAGAATTCTGTTCATTGTCTACAGCCAGAGATAAGAGAATTATGTTATTTCTTATGACAGAAAATATACATTTATTTAAACCCCTTTCCTTTCATTTAGCCTGTTCAGAATGCAAAGCATGAGAATGAACTGTCAAGTCATATATTATGAACATTATTTGCCAAGTCAGACCTAATCAACTTAGGGAATGTTTTGAAGTACTAAATAAAAGTACAGCTGAATTGCTCCTAGGAAAATAGGGAGTGCAGGGAAAGAGAACCAGCCTAACCGCTTACATCCCTTTGGAAACAGTATCAAAGAAAGCGAATTGCATGGAGTTCTAATGAGTAACTGAGAGAAAAGCATTGGGAAAGGCAAACTGAACTGACGACAGGTATGCACTACATGAAATGTGCAAGAAGGACGTAACTTTAGTTCAACACCACAACGAAACTCTAAAGCCCCGGACAAGACATGCTGGTAACTGTAACAACATGGGAAGCATACTCCATTTGCTATCCTTTGCTCCTCCGGTCACTGGCCCTCAAAGAAACAGGCCAGGGAATCGGTCTGGTTCTAGGCGGCATGTTCACCCAGACTATGGCAATGCAGATCCTGAAAGAAGAGATGCCACTGGCCAACCACTGCCATTCACAGGCAAAAAAGCTGAGGGAGGGCAAGTGAGTCTCTTGCATGGCCACAGCAGCAGTTACTAATGGCATATCTATACTACAAATTCACACGGGAGCAACTGCATCGGTGCTCTCCCCGCAATTTAATAATTCCACCTCTGTGAGAGGCGGTAGCTATGTTGGCAAGAGAAGCTTTTTCTCCGGGGGGGTTACGGTCTGCACAACTTTGTAGCTCAGGAAAGTGCATTCTCCACACCTCTGAGTTACATGGAAGCAAGCATGTAACACAGACCATGCCTCACACACGTAAGAGTTTAAAATAGACATTCTAATGCCAAACTTCATGTAAGTGAGAAGTGCTCTTTTAATTGTCACTATGCAGATGGCCCATTTTCTACAATCATTTGACTGGAAGGCAAACGCATTTGTAAGTTTTTCAGTGAGAATTAAACAACAGTATGAAAATATTTCACTGGGATGCTATAATGATGGCGCTCTCTGTGATTAATCAAAGCAGCCATCAACCTACTGCAAAGCACAAGAACTCCACTGAGACCCAGGCACTTTTGCTTAAAATGCCCCAAGCAGACTCCCTACACATGGAACACTTGTACTCGAGTGTAAGAACAGAAAATAAAATACGGCCATCTCTGCTTTGCAGTTGCTCCTGAGTTTGAAGGGAGCATTTGCCGAACAACCCTCTCTAGTCTGACTGTAACGTACAGAAATGCAAGGATTACTTGGGGCATATTTCACATAGCTCTCTACAACTATAGTTACAAGTTCCTGACTCACTTTGACAGGTATTAGAATATTTATAAAATTCAAGAACTCTCTCAACTTTTTTTAAGGTCTGGTTTTCCACACAAAATGTCATTTCTTCCAGACTTCTGAACTTCTGTTGTGCTAAAAAAGAACACACACACACACACACACACACACACACACACACACACACACACA
>ML685805.1:5354545-5434577 GCA_007922175.1 Pelusios castaneus | reverse complement strand
CACACACACACACACACACACACACACACACACACACACACACACACTCGCTCTCTCTCTCTCTACCAGAGTGCCCAAGCCCTCCAGCAGGATTTTCAAACTGTGAATATTCAATTATTCAGTGAAGCAAGACAATGGCATCTTAAAAGCAATGCTCAAGATACATCTTCTTAATAAAGCTCCCACCCATGGCTTATTTCTTAATTAAAGGACTTTTTGTTGTGCTAAGTTTTGCACAAAATATAAATTAACAGCTGTTGGTCTTGGAAAAGCAGACTGGACCATTAGCTGTCAAAACTGTAATTTAGTGATAGCCCAGCCCTAAGTTTTCACAAATTTCAGACCCTTAAAGGGCCAATTTCCAGAATGTGATGAGACAGAGTATATTTGAAAACCAGGCCTCAAATGGGGCATGTAAAAAATTCAGACACTGAAAATCATGAGAAAAAAAAATGTGAGCCATAATGCTTTGCTTTCAGGGCTTGGAATCTGGCTCTCAGGTCATTCTCAGTACCGTGAACCAAGCAACCAACCAAGAGAAGCTGAAGAATGTATGGATAAACTGTGTACATCACTTAAAAAGGGTGACTCTTGAGCCAATCACATATTGATCTGTGGTACTAACAAATCCAAGAGTCTTCACTCCTTACTGGATAAATCCAGTGTGCCCTAACAGCCCATGGAAGGCACAAGAAAATCTGAAACAGACCAATTGCCTTAAATGTGATGATCAACATCCTTGCCAACACACCAAGGAATAGAATCAAGAACCTCCAGAGCTGAAAGCATGAGCTGTCTCTGCAGCTTGAGCTGGAAAACCAGGCCCTACAGCTGGCAGCTGTAACAGACTCTCATCACCGAGAGATCTAATACAGAGGAGTATGCATCACAAATGCTGACCAGTGAGTTGAGCAGGCATGTTGAAATATGCAAGCAAACAGTGTGGCTAGTAAAATAAAAAGCACAAAAATCCTTTTGATTTTAATGACCTAATAGCATCAGTAAAGAAAAGGTTATTTTGATGTTGATGTACTAGACAAAGGTTTGGGTTTCATATTTTAAAATAAGGTATTTGGGCTTCTCTGAACATCAGAAGCATTGTAATAGCGGGACACTGCTCAGGAGAATGGAGTCAATGTAAAAGGAACAAATGATATATTTTAGCTGCACTGTTATAACACAGTCAGAGCAACATTTATTCTGTTTCAGAAACAAGCTTAAGGCTCTGTCTCTGATCATCTTAACATTTCACCCCTTCGACAGAAAGAGAACTCTTTGAAGACAAAAGTCTTTTATATCCTTAAAATGACTGTTTAAATCTCCTACCATTTTTCATTGTCCCATTCATGTCTTCAGGAAGTTTCTTTATTCAGCACCCATTTGGCTTATTCTCATTTTACAGAGAATAGATAAAACAATGGCTTTGTGCTTTCCACTTTCATCCGACTGCCATGATGTTTAACCGAAAAGCGTCAAGCAATAAATCGTACCATTTTCAAATGCCCAAATATACTTGCAGTATTTTTATTCACATGCAGTGTTATAATAAACACATTAAAAACAGCTGAAAATGAAATGTGGAGCCCTGAGCTATTCATATCAAGTACATAGGACAGAATTAGCAAATACAACAGGAATGCTTTGTCAGTTACGCTATATTAAATATAGAAACGCGCGCTCTTACCCTATTTCTCTGGTAAGTAACAAACAGCTACATTGTGATTTTGGAAGAAATATTAAGAATCAAAGACAGGTTAACCGTGAGTGAACACTAAAGATCCTGTGGGCACTTTTCCTGTGAGCAGAGGTATTTACACAAAGTGTTCTTTCCCTGCTATCGCACTCTTCATCAGCTGGTTACCCTCACTCACCCTTTGCCTTGTCTTTTCTTCAATCTGAAAGTCCGCATCGGACTTTGCCAATAATGCATTTCCGTTTCCTACCTAAAAATATTTCAAAGGAGCCCAGTCCTAAAAGAAGATACTGTTTCCAACCATAGTGAAATCATTTATTAGGCCAAGAAGTACCTTAACTTTGTATTCTGCTTTTTATGATTATACCTCTGCTATTTTCATGTTCAATACACAGAGATTTTGCACTAAATTTAAAAAGAAAAGACATAAGAAAAACTGCCATGTGCTTAGTAACTTTAGTGTCCCATTTAGACTCTGAAGTATAACAAGATAGACAAAAGGTGATTTCTCACCTTTACTGGTGTTATTGTTTGGAAATACAAAACCTGCCACCTTAACTCCAACTATTGAGAAAATAAAAACACAACATATCCTTATTACATTACCTGATTTACGTGACTAGAAACATTACAAACTACGCTATTACAAATCATTTCCACTTAGAAAACAAACAATTCCCTCCATCAGCAGTCTTAAAAGTTTACAGCTAAACAACACGATCAGTTCATTAACTATACTACAGACATCTTCAAAGCATCTGACAAAGTGGGATTTTCTCGCACGAAAGCTCATGTGATAAATAAATTTGTTAGTCTTTAAAAGTGCCCCAGGGCTCCTTGTTTGTTTGGCTAACCTAGACTAACCTCGCCAACAATCAGAAAACATGAGTTTCTAGCACTATGCATGGTTGGAGTTAAAAGTTGCAAATTTAATATAGAAGAGAACGCATGTGTGTAGTTAGTAGGTGGTGGAGATGGATGGTATAATATGAACAAGGTGAAATCACGGTTGTAGACTGCAAGGAATAGGTGGGGGTGTAACTAATGTTTTTCTGGCTTTTTACTGATGGTGTGGCATCACCTGAGAAATTTTAACTGATTTTAATGAAGGTTTGGTTTAGTGGAATCTATATAAAATGGTGTACAAAAATTATATGCGTTTCTTCAAGTGAAATCCGTTCAATGGAACTCATTCACCTCTAAAGCCTAAAAAGCGAACCAATTTTACTTGAACATACAATATTCTCTAGAACTTCTGCTAGCCCTGTTACCCAAAGAACACATATACTGTACCTGCATCTTCCAATGGAACATAAAGCAATTGGGTCTCCCACCACAGCTACCAGGGATTGCGCTCTTGTAATGGCAGTATTGAGAAGTTTGTAATTGGACAGAAAACCGTAATCCAAGTCCTCTGTTGAATCCTCCAGTAATTGCTCCTTCCTTTTGATTGGTGTTTGCTTGTGTTTGCACGTATGCCGTGTTCGCACCGTGCTAAGAAACAAAACTCTAAACTGTTTTCCTAAAGAAAAGAGAGAAGAAAATTTGAGATAATTTTAATGATTTTCAGATGTAAAGCAACCTAATGACAACACTTGCTAGACAGATTTCACGACTTGAATTTTACGTGTAAGTAATCGCAGAGTTTACTCTTCATGTAAACAGCTTTGTGCAAGAACAATAAGAATTTAATATTTTTAAATAACACTTTTCATTGCAAGACCAATTTGTTATTTTAAAATCCTTGTTTTCCATGCCAGTTTTAAACATTACAGAACTTTTTAAAGTTCTGAATACTTCTGCAGAGTTTCTAATCAGCCAGCTAAAAGTGCAGTACTGATTTACAATAAAGGCTACATCTTATAAAAATCAGCCTCTTCCACAGGAAAAAATACACATCATTTCAACCATTTCTGATTCACAGTTTAGCAAATAAAAATCCCATAAAATTTACACAAATACAAATTTCTACCTATGTGAAATTAATAAAACATACACTGTTCTATCTACACTGCTCAGCTATCTGAGTTTGCCAATACTGACACTTGTCTGCTCTTTCTCTATTTGAAACATGGTCTTGCGAAGGAATATGACCCCACAGAATCCTACGAGTGTCAGGGGGAACTATGTGGGAATGAGTCCAAGGATGTGGATTCCTTTGCAGAATCATGGCCCTGGACTGCAAAAACTCTGGGGCAATATACTTTCTTTATGCATCTTTTCTCCTTAATTGTTCGCAAAGTGCCTAGCACACAGCTGGAACTAAATAAATAGATAGATAGCAAGGCCTTTTTTGCCTCTATTTACACAAAATAATTAATTTTGGAAAATGATATTTTTCATAAACCATGAGTTTACTGCTTTGGGTATTCTGTGATGGAATCGTATCTAATGAGCATGTGCATTTGTCGGATTTTGTCACACTATTATTATGGCTACTCTTTTTATTCTGAAAGTCAAGACTATTTTAACAGCTTCCACTATATTATTCCTTTGTTTAAACTGCTATTACTATCATCCTCTAATTATACAGTAAATCAACTATATTTTGACTGAGGAATTTAGAGAGCACAAGTTAAAAAAGCTCACTGTAAAAAGCATCCTATACCGCTTGTTACAAAAATGACATGGATTGGTAAATTACATACAAAAATTAGGACTGCATTTCACATTCTTATCTTTATAAGCAGATCCTTAACACACATAACCACTACTTACCCTGAACATTTAGCACTCTTTCTACACTGACATCAGATAATCTCTTTTTTCGAAGTTCTGCCCGTATTCGGAACACTTGATCAGCATATGGTGTTACAACTCCTATACTGCCATCATCCAATTTGCCCCAAGCTACAGGCCATTTTCTTCTCAATTCTTCAACACGTTCTACTACTTCAAACACCTTAAAAAGAGAATAATAAAACCTTGCTCAAAAATATGGTTAAGAATTTATTTACTTTTAGTCCAATATTATTCATTTGTATGAAAAAAGAAGTTGAATTTTAAAGCGGTATGGGATTTTAGAGGCAAAATAACATATAAAAGCTTCTTAGTAAACAAAAAACCTGCTATTGTATTCTACCATAATGTTTCAAAACACTACAGTTTCCCTAGAGTATTAGAATTTACTTTGGAACCCCATTAAAAAAATTCCCAGTAGGATAAATGCTTCCTATGAAAAAATAATCTTTAAGGCTCAGATTCAGTAAAGCGCTTAAGCACTTGCTTACCCAGTAACTTTAACAACTAAAATAATTAAAGTTAAACTCATGTTAAACTACAGAGCATCATGATATTGGGCCATATCTGTATCTAGACACAACAGAAAAAAATATTTTTATTTTGTTTGTATATTTCATGCAACACTCTGAAATCTTTAAAAAAAAAAAAAAAGGACCTACATGCAGGCAAGTATATTGAAAGCTTCTCTGCCACATAAGACTGCACCTGTCTCTGCTATCAATCAGTTCAACTGAAGAAAGCATACAGTATGTCACTGAGGAAGTCTGATGGTAATGAAGAATCCAGTAAAGAACTTCAGTGGTGTAAGAATAAACTCTTTTCTCCTTCCATAGCAGCTGTGCATTTTTTGAGAGTAGAAATACACTAGGAAACCCAGTCAATATTTGTTTGTCAGCACCATGTGGCCTGCCTGCTTTATGCAAGCTACTTGGCAAAAGCTCCATGGATCACTGATTGGGAATCACTGGGTTAGATATAATGGCCGACCGGTGCCCTTCACACTGAAAAGTTTCAGAGAAATCTTTGTAACCCAGTCTTAACCAAAAGAAACCACTTTATTCTGAGGAAGAAACAAAAGCATTGGAGGTGTCATTGTTAATTATTACTAACGTGAGGCAACAAAATTGAATCTGAGGTTTACCCTGGCTCCTGATAAAATAAATGGCAAAATTCCTATTGACTTCAAACTGAGCAGGATCACGCTATTAATATAAACAAAGTGTTTTCAGAGTTAACGCGGAAAATTTCAGAGGCCCCAGAGGTTGGAATTCCATTATGCTAGAACTGTACAGACACATCCTGAGGTAGTCCTTACCCACAGAACTCGGTCTTCACGAGACAGAGGGTCGGGGGGAAACAGAGGCAGAGACATGAGAAGTGACTTAACCATGGTCAAGGAAGATGCAGAACCAGGAATACAATTCAGACTTCCTGACTCCCAGCTCAGAGCCCGTATCTACTATACCCCGCTGCTTCCTCAATGATTAGGAGCCATCTCTCTCCCCAAATACAATTTTAGACCTCGCTCTTTACAGGTTCTCTGATAATGCAAGCCAGTTAGAGGCATACCTTGAAAGCAATAGACTGGTAAAAAAATTTAAACAAATGTTTGCTGTGAAATGTGGTTTGAAGTTAACATTGCAAAACCCTCTCCCCAACCCTCCTTTTTAAAAAAACATTCTGAGCTATTCTTCAGCAATTTTTAAATTTCTGTTTTCAACTTCTACTTTAATTTATTTACATCCACATTTATAAAACATATGCTCTGGCACAGTCCCATCTTTAAAAACGCATCGTCAAAAATTCATAACATGCTGTCAACTGTTGGCAGCAAACAGACAATCCCCAAATTAATTACCAATCACCACTGGCAAGAGGAAGCAATGAAAAATCCCATTCCTAGTCCTCTTTTAAATTTGATGAGTCTTCCATGCACACCTTTGCTCTGACAATGGCCGGGGTAAAAAGGTGGGGCTTTGAGGACCAACAATGAGAAGTGGTCAATCACTGGGAACTGAGGCTAGTCCTCGGAATGACTGGCCAGGATCATGCCTGAAGTCTCCTTTAAAAACAGGAAGCTTCTATCTTCATGAAACAGAACAAACTTGCTCTCAGTTCCATTCTGCACCATCAAAATCATTTCCTGCAAGAAGATATCGAAGAGAGCAGCCCCTCCTGAGAGACACTGGGTAGAGAGACTGACTGACACAGCGACAAGTATTTCTAAAAAACTTTGTGAAACTGTTTTTAATATCTATCTTCTCAGTCAATAAACATATATTTAGCTACCTAAGATATGAGACTTGATCAATGGACTTTTCCTATAGAGCCTCAAGCTCATTATCTTAATGGCAACATAACAGAATTTACACTCTAAGAATTACAAGTACGGTATTCTAGATTCTCTCCACTGCCCATCTTTTTATCTTTTGGGGGTAGGGGCTGTTAAAAACCATTAATTAGCTTTCAGATTAATAGGCCTCTATTTTAACTGTCGGTGGAAAAACACTTTATGAAATTTAAACTGACATACGTTACAATAGGCACACACCATAAAATAAAAAGCGTAGACACTCTTCCACGAGATTACAGGACAAAAATGGCCAAAAAGCCCAAAACAAAATAGGACTTGCAGAATAAGGACCAAGCTAGCGAGAAAGGAATCACACAACCTAAAATCTAGCGGCCAGATCCAATCTAGAGTGGGGTAAGTTAGCAAACAGCCATTAATATGTGGCACACAAATGCACCAGCCAAGGATGTGGCCATGTTATATTTTTCAATAAAAACATGTATTTTATTTACAGCCCTGACAACCACCAACTGCAGCAGATTACCTAAGAAGATGGGAAATTCCCCATTAAGCATAGATGTCTTTCTAAATGAGATGCTTTAATTCAACCACAAATTGTTGGGTTTAAATGTTGAAATCACTGGGTGAGGTTCTATGGCGTGTATTACGCATTAGGTCTGAGAACATAAGCAGAACGGTCCAATCTGGCCAAAAACATCTCTGACCCAAACCATCCTAATTAACTGATTTTGATACACCAAGACATGTTCACTGTTTGGTTTTTTTCACTTCCTTTTTTCATTTAATATATTTCAAACATCTATAATAATATTGAACATTTCTCCACAAAATGTGAAAAATTCACATTAACTTTCTAGCATGTTTCCTATGCCACAGGGTGATGAGCACAAATCAGCTTCCATGCCAGTAGTCTGAGTAGAGAGCAGAATGTGAAAATCACAGATTGTGAGAGTGAATTACTATGTTATAGGATCTGTGGACAAATTAGTCAAAATATTGAAAATGCAACTTGTAACAGTTTCACAGAGAAGCAGCTGTATGTATTTGATAAATACTTTATTAAAAAGGTGGCTCTTCAGGACTAGATTTCTATTGCCTGTAGGGAACGTTGCATTGTTATTTTGTGAATGAAAATCTAATGTCATGAAGTTAGCACTTCCAAGGGGGAGCCGGGCTGGGAGAGGGAAGGTTTGGGGTTGGCAGCCAAGCACCGAACCATGTTTCACACAATGGAGTTAAAGCAAGGACATATTTCAAACTGACTTCTGCTGAGGGAAGACAATGATTCAGAATTCCAGACCTGCCTGAATGGGATTCTTAAGGATGACTGGACTGCAGTTTCATTTTTCACACCCCCATTTCCATCCCCATCTCAGCAATGGCTGCTTCACAACAACCCGTGTTCCTTGGAGACTTGGGTTCCAGTCCGGATGCTTCACGTGCACAGGAAGACGTGCTGTAACCATAAGAAGTAACACTAACGGTAGTTGTGCTCTGCCTGCATGCCTGAAGTCACAGGATTAGGACAACAGAGACTCCAAGTCCTGGAAAGTCAGCTGAGCCAGTCAAGCCACTTTGATTATATTTAGCACTACATTATTGGCTGAGCAAATTGAGGTTTTAATACCCAACTGAGTGGCATTTCTCTGTTTGTTTAGAAGTAGCAGGATAACTTTTGAACGACACATCAGATCAATTCCAAAATTTCAGGGGTCTCTCTAGACATCAAAGGGTAAAAGCATTTGGTGAAAACTAAAAAACTGAAAGGGAGTCATGGGGAGACACAGAAACCCAAGCATTTGGTTAGTAGACCCTGTGGCTTCTACCACCTCCATTACTGTCTATAGACAGGCCTTGACAAATGTGCCCCACACCTCTGGGCCAGCCCCAAAAGTGAGGCGCTTAGGCGTGCAGCACGGATGACTCCCCTACTTCCCACCACCACCAAAAAACTGCAGCAGCTGCCTCCACTATTGGCGATGCTGCAGAGCACAAAAGGGCCTCCCTGTTGGAAAAAGCCACTGCCCGAGGCACTGTGGTGCAGGTAGGCATGAGGGGAAAAATCCTGGGCACAATGGCAACCTGGTGTCCGGGATTTATCAAGCCCCATCTATAGAAGAAAAAACAGACTGATGGCAACCTACCATCACCCACTACCATAACAGTAATAGCCACCACCTCTGGCCATCACCCTAAAACAGAAACAAGAATGATGGGGGAGAGGCAACTAGGAAGCACACACAGCTTCTGGCATGGGCAGAAGAATGGGAGACTTTGGCCTGGGGGGGGGACAGAGCTACTGACAAGTGGCGGAGGGGAAAATAGGGGGTGGGGGACACACAGAGCTTCTGGCCTGGGGAGACGTTGGGAAGAGAGGAAGTTACAGAGGCTCTGAAATAGGGTGGGATGGGAAGGCGGCATGCAAGGTGCTTGTGGGTTGGCATGGAGGAATTCAAGGAGCTCGTGTGTGTGCAATATGCCAGTATGTGACCATCTAGTACGGTGGCTTTCAAACTGTGGGTCGGGACTCAGTACTGGGTCGCAAAGCCTCAGGTACTGGGTCGCGGCGTCCTCTGCTGCCACCATTGCAAGACTGGACTGTATTGCTCAAAGAGATCATCGCTGGGTCGCGCGCATAAATGATTTTTTTTCAACCGGATCCTGAGGAACAAAGTTTGAAAATCACTGATCTAGTAAACACATTCCGAGTTTGTACAGTGTGCATCAACAGACACTGAAGTTGTTTGTACCATTACAGTGTTACTTCTGAGCTTCTGATTTGCTTGTCAAACGGACAGACAAAAAACAGAAGCAGATCCATCCAACCTAGGCAGCAAGGATAAAAGTCACAACCATAGCCAGGAGTAGTTTGTTTTCTAGATCACAGATTTTAGGAGTGCAGTAAATGTATATTGGTGGAATTTGGGAGGGGCTCAAATACAGACAGTGAAAATACTTTAACTGCAATTCTTCCAAGCTTCACAGTTCCTAAATTCTGTAACCATTTAGAAAGTGAATTCTGTTGCCAAAACACACTAGAATAAACAGCAAAAGAACTGTAAAAACTGTGAGTTTATTCAGCTACCAGGTAAAATTTTCCAAAAATCCACCGCTTTCAGATATATGCGTAGAATTACAACCAATAATAAAAACAGGAAGTACACTTCTCAATTCTGAAGCCCTTGTGTGTTACATTGATATAATATAAGCTTTTACATCGCTAATGTCTGCAGACACTATTGTAACACTGAATGCACTGATACAAATGTGGGGATTTTTTTTAATCAGCAAAAGCTAACAGAAATAAAGCTCCCTCCTTGTTTGAACCTCTCTTGTCAGTATTAAGCGGCTTTTGTCCTTCATTCTTGCCTGCGGATTACTAATGACTTAATTTTCAGTCACTGACTGCACTGCACAGCAGTGAAGATATTTTAAGATCTTTCGCAACCTTTTTCACTTATGAAGAAGAGATACAGGTACATTAATGAGAGAAGTCAGTAGCCTTAGGTTTCTTTGTTCAGTAATGTGTCCTGAAGTCACTGGTGCTAGTGTTTGGCTGTATTATATGGAGATTCTTATTTCAGCAGATCTCTTACTAACAAACGATGTCAAAACAAATGCAGCAGTACCGAGTTAAAAACTGACCATCAGACCAAACCCACCATGATTAACAGATAGCAGATGTATAATACAACTATTATAGTGCTTCCTTTATAATGAACTGTGTTGATAAACAGCACATCATCTTCCTTTATAATCCTGTGTCTTCACTTTCTCAGAAATTTAAAAAAATATTTCTTTGGGGGCTGACATTTTCCAGGTTTAGTTTCAGAAAATAGGTTATTTTATTGTAGTTAAAAGTTTAAGGAAAATCTGTTAAACCATCGTTAGTAAAAAGAAACAAACAAAATTTGTATTGGGATCCAAAGTCTGTGGATATTAGGATTTGGGGCAAGCCCATGTAACACTACATGTGGGAGGAGGGGGGAGGAGAAGGGTATCCTACTGTTTCTACTGTAAAAAAAACCTGGCAGTAATATTTTAATTTATGGTAATTGAAAGAAGGATGAGTTTGGAATTGAGGTGTGTGAATAATACCCATTCTGGAGAATAGCCATTGTAATATGTGAAAAAAATTATTGGCTGATAAAAAGTTATAGATGACTGAAAAAATCTCTTCTGAGCATGCTCTTTAAGGGCCTGATACAAAAGCCTATTGAAGTTCATGGGAATCTTTCCAAAGTCTTTCATCAGCCCATCAATATCTAGCTAGAGAGGAAGGATGGTCCAGTGTTTGGACCCCAGCCTAGAACTTTGGAAACAGGTTCAAGTCCCTGCTCTGTCACAGACTTCCTGCATCATCTTAGACTTAGTCTCTGTGTGCCTCAGTTATTCAGAAGCAAAAATGGGGATAATACTATCTCCCTACTTCAGAGGGTGTTGCATACTGCTTTGAGATTGCCTGATGGAAATGCTATTAACGAGCTAGATATTATCTACTGCAACAATTTGCATAAAGCAGATTGAACATTTCATTCAAACACACAAAACATGATCCTTTAAAAGGAATAAAATATTGTGAACATTAGGAACGGGGGGGAAGAGAGGGGCAATCACAAAATCCCGCAACTATAAACAATTCAGCAACGGTTTGAAAGGCCAAGCTTTATTTTAAATTGTAAAAAGACTTGAGATTCAGCCATCACCATGTCACAAAAACTATTAGCAAATAATTGTGAGTAACGAACAAGCCTGAGAAAACTGTATGCAGTTTGCAGCCAATTTGCAAGTAGAAAAAGAAGGTAAACCCATTGAAACAGTGACTACAAATTATGGCCATGATTCTGCAAGCTTTTCATGCCCGTGGAGCCCAATGAAATATCATTGATTTGAACTGGAATTTGTGCCGTTGAAGTGGTGGAGCAGCTTAAAGGATCATAATCTATTTGCTTAGCTCTACATGCCATATTTAAGCTGCTCAGGACACTACCTGTTCTATTAAGGCTGAGATAATCTATGTCTATCAAACATAAAAGCCAACAGAGAGATGAGATGGGTGAGGTAGTATCTTTTACTGGACCAACTTTTGTTTGATGAGAGAGAGAAGCCTTCAGCCTCCTTCACCAAAGAGATGTTGGTCCCATAAAAGATATTCCCTCACCCACTTTGTGTCTCAAACATTCTGGGACAAGGCTACAACAATATTGTAATCATAACCCAAGGGAAGTTTTTCAAAAAACCTCTGTAAGTAAGCACCTAGAAAAAACCAAAACAACTCCCCTCCCCTCCTCCCAAAAAAAACCAGACAGCAGATATTGTGACAGAAAATGCTTAAGTGCGCCAGGAATTCAGATTCCTGAGAAAGCAGTGAAAGGTAAATCTGAGGAAGAACTACCTCTGCATTGTTGTAGAAAGCTGTACTGTTTTTCTCCTGCACATCTTCTCCGCGTGCTGTGAAGAAAGTCAAAGGGTAGAAATCTTTGTGTGCTGGCTGCTTTCCACTTGCCATCAATTTGCCCTCATAGAAAAGGTCAGATGTGTAACTGCAATAAAGCAAAACACAAAATAAAATGTGGAATCTACATTTGGTCCTGCAATCCACTGACAAATATGCCATCAAAGAAAATACTGTTTTATACTGAAACAAAAGCCCTATTCCTTCATTCTGACTGATTTCTCTTATGTGATGTTTCCACATTGCAGGCAGTATCTGTCCAACACCTCCCATCACGAGACCATAGTTTCAGCTGCCAAACTCTAACCATTCAGACTGAAATTCTCTGTGGAGATGTCTGCCTCAGACTGAGGCGCATTACAAATGGGTCAGCCATTTCAAAATGTCTCTTTGCCCACGTTAAAATTCTTACAACTATTTCAATGAGAAGCTGCAGCCTGTCACTGCCTTCAAGCAAGGACTTGAAACTGGGCAGAGGTATCACTCTGATGAAATCCCTTCTGGTGTGGTAAGTGCTCCCATCAGTAACTGCCCATATCTTGCTGAATTAAGAGACTCTGAAAAATTTCCATTTGGACACGCTTAGTAGAGTTGTTAGCAACTGCAGCTAAATCTCTGAAGATACTGTCTGCAGTGAGCATGCTCCAACCCAATGTTGCAGGGACTGAACAGGGCCATCCCTGCAATTGCCACTCTGAGTCATAATGGTGCTGCTGGTTAGAAGTAAAAGCAATGCTCCCCTTATTGACAGCCCAGGAAGTGTGGAAGAGTAGAAAGCTACCTGAGCAAAAAACAGAGGGGACAAGGGCCAGACATGAGGGCTGAAGGCAAGCAGATTGGAACAAGGGCTTGGTGAAGAGACTGAGACTAGCTGGGCAAGGAAACTGAAGTAATGCAATCGGGGGGAAGACTGTATCTGACAAGGAAAAGCACAGTGTAGGACAGAAAGAGAAGACATGGGAATAGGACAGGCTACTGAAGAAACCATGGACATGTTTGTGGTGGAAAAAAAATCACCGGGAAGCTTTATTTTAGCGGTAACCCTGCTGACTGCTGATTAAATCCAGCAAGAGAAAATGAGAAGAAAACTGTGGCTGCACAATCTATACCATATATCAGCTGCAAGCATAAGATGACAGGCCACTTAGAGCATATGAAAACTATCGTTCCTGAAGCTTTATAGCCCCTCAGTTTACCCACAGAACAGGTATTGCCTTCATTACCTATTAATCATTTGTGTTATTATAGCGTTTGTGAGCCCTAGCCGTGGTTTAAGACCCCACTGTGCTAGGCATTGTACAAGCATGGAACAAAAAATCATGGAAGCTTCCCAACACTGTCTCGTTCATTAGCCTCAACCCTGACATAGAGATGCCCCTTCTAAGGCTATGTCTACACTTGGTCAAATAAGTCGACTTAGCACGTCTACACTGTAAATTGAGGTCGACTTAAAGTCGACCTTGCCAAATCTACTTAGAGTGTCTACAGTGGACGCCTAAGTCGACCTGTAGGGGCTAGGTGGAACTCGGAGTGATGCATGGTGGGAAGGGGGGCACCTCCTGGGTGCCTCCATTTCCCAGGCACCCCTCCAAAAGTGCCAGGGAGCTCAGCATCTTCCCCATTGTACCAGGGTACATGGGGGTTGAGCAGGACAGGGGCAGGGTATAGGAGCAGGGTGGGCAGGGCTGGGTGTCCTGCCCTGTGGGTGGGCATCCCAGGCTCAGGCTGTGCCAGACACCCTGGTAAGGAGGTCAGTGGGGGAGCTCTGGGGGCCCTTTAAGTCGACTTTAAGTTGACTTAGGGCTACTCTGCGTCTACACTGGCTTAAGTTGACTTAATAAAATCGACTTAAGCAGTAAGTCGAAGTAAAAGCAGGTCTTAATAAGTCGACTTACTTTTTCCTTAAGTCGACTTAAGCAGCAGCTTAACTTGACTTAAGGAAACTCTAGTGTAGACGCAGAGTAAATTAAGTCGACTTAAGCCTGCTTAAGTCGACTTAATTTACTAGTGTAGACGCACCCTAGGAGTCAGAGGATTGCTCAGCCTTCATGCACTCCTAATCCCCGAAGGGTGCCAGTTACTGTAATTGCGGTTTTGGTTTGAGACTTGGACAACTGTGCACTGGAAATGCAAAAAACTCATTTCCCATCTGCCTTCACATCACAACTTCATGTCACTATCAATCAGGCCCTGACAATCCTGAGCCCTGTAATCTAGGGCTTAGAGAATCTCTGTCCCTGGACCCAGTCAGCCCCTTTAATTTATTATTTCTAGAAATTTACCAGAAACTAAACCTCCCTTGACTCTGCCACGCCAGTGTGCACATAATGGAAAGAGGCCTTACTAAACATTATTTAGCAAAGTAGGTTAAGGCTTTAATTTTGACTCCGTGGTGTATTTAATATTTCTGCTTTTGCTGTGAATGAAATGAGTGAGAAGCTAATGAACAAGATTGAACAGCAACACAATATGCTTCTCTAGATGTCTAAGCAAGGATTGAAACTTTCATGTTTTTCTCCATGGCTGCACTGATTCTTTTAGCATAGCTCATGGATGAATTCATTACACCTGCAGCTATTAGTTTACTGCAGCATGAAAATGCCAAACAAACAATTGGTGTGTCTTAAAAAAAGAAATGTAACAGAATACTAGGAAAGTGGTAAGACCAAAATTTGACCTATTTTCTTTTCTTTTCGTACTCATAAGACCGTGTCATTCTATATATTGCATGCACATTTTTTTTTTTTTGCAGCAAGAAAAAATAGGAATGCTCTTGAAGTATCCGAATGTTGTCTAAATATTTGAAGCTAATAAAAGAACTGTGGGAATATGAACTAAGTTGAAAACTGATCATTTTAATGTATCCTCTTTTTATTTTTTAAAATACATTAATGGTCCAAACCAGTACAGGTTTTCAGAGTGTTGCTCACTATCACAGACGATTACTGCAGTATTTTTATAAGGGTGTCAAGATCAAGTCTACCTCTATGGGATTTTAAATTTCTGCAGCTACAAAGGCTATTTTCTATTTGGAGAGGTGGAAATGGCTAAGTAATATCTATTTCAGCAATGTTTGGCCACCCAAACCCACCTGCTTCTCCAGGACAGAATCACAAATTAGTCACAGCCTTTGACAGGGTGATTAAGTCGACTAAGCTGACGAGGGAGATGGTGGAATCTCCATCACCGGAAGTTTTTAAGAGCAGGTTAGACAAGCGCTTGTCAGGGATGACTTAAGAAGATCCTTGGTCCTGCCATGAATGCGGGGAACTGGACTCGAGCTCTCATGGTCCCTTCCAGTTTCTAAGATTCTATGATAAAGACACTAGGGAACATACTGAGCATATTGAGGGAGGGCTAACTAATGCCGGCTACGGCAGGAAAGACCCCAAATCAAGGCACCTCTCCCTGAATAACAGCTCCATAATAACAGTATGAAAATACACCCTAATTTCTAATCTCCACAGCTAGTTTCAGAACGTCAAGCCTTTTTTTGAACACAAAAACTTTACAGTAGTCTCGGAAAAAATTCTCACCAATTCACTTTTAAAATACAAAGCGGCTGCGATTTTAGGATGTAAATGCAAGTTGTAGTTACTTCTTCCTCTTTTCAACTACACTGATATGACAAAGTTGTTTCGCCTCTCGAGGTTCACTCACACTACTCAAACGAAAGTGTGATACAGTGAAAAAGTTCACACCTACTTGATGATAGCTTCATGGGAGCGATAGTTCTCACACAGCAAGATCCTGCATGGAAACTCGGCAGGGTAGTGCTCATAGAGACGATCCAGTAATGAAACATGAAGATTTCTCTCCCTGGCAAATTCGCTGTAGACAAAAGGACTGAGCTGTAATAGACACACACATACAAAGAAAATATAACTAAATATGCAGACTTCCATTTTCATACTCTTAAAAGAAAAATCCTATGTCAACTGAAAGACGACCTAGAAAACACTACATCTTACAAAGCTGCTTCAGTAGAAATTTGTGCAGGACTTGGATTTGGGCTAGTTAACTATATAGAAACTCGCTTTTCCAGTGCAAAAGTGACTGGAGTAAGTATGTTCTTCGTTAAACACCAGTATTTTTGTGACTGTGCAACAATGAAAGAAAGAAGACACGCTTGTTACACGCCAGTGTGCCAAAATCCCTTTGTCTATGTTTCACTTGTATGGCTTGCAGACATCACCAACAACCTCAAACAATGGAAGGAGGTACATGCCTCGCAGAATACTGTTTTCCATGTCCATAGTTCCTTTAATTTGAGAATCTCTTCATGGTTTATACAATTAAGTTAGCATACTCACTGGGAGAACTGAGACTAGCCCTCCGATGCCCTGATTACTAGTATGTTTCCCTAATACCTATGCCATGCTTACACTGCTTAAGTAGAGTCGCATCATTTACTGTAGCAGGAAAATGCATAACCCAGGATTTCAATTGAGAGAGGTAAGGAAATAGGGAGCTGATTTTAAAACACTGTTTAAGAGATGCTTGGAAATTTTAAGCCTATAGATATATATACGATATTCTGTTATGTTAATTGTTTGGGGTGCTGTATTTGTTTTTTTCATTTCAGCTTTTAACTTTAGAAATGCAAACACTGAACAATGAGGTGAGATCATTTTTTTTTTTAAAAAAATATGGAAACCAGCTTTTCAGAGATGAGTAAGCCAGAACAGAAGTGGCCAACGGCTCTGGGCACTGGACAGGGACTTGGGACACCTGGGTTCAATGCCTGGCTCAGCCACTGCTTTTCCAGATGATGCTGGGCAACTCATTTCTCTTTCTTTATCCTAGTTTCCTTATCTTTCAGACAGGGATAACGAATGAGCTCCTTTGTAAAATGCACTGAGATCTCTGGATGAAAAGTGTATATAAGAGCTAAGGATTATTAATTATTATTATTATAAAGATAAATATCCTATTGGCCATGTATCAGGTCTGCAGGTTCTGCAGTCCCAAAAGAGGTAGAAGTAAATGCAAGGATTAAAGGAGCCATAAGCATATGATATGACACCTGTTGTAGAGCTGTCGGGGAAGGGGCTGCATCCTCACTACAACGTAATTACAATGGGGACGCTATCTTTATTCTCTGTGTTGTAAAATGTCAAGAAAACTAACAGCAAATCTATAGAAGTCATGTTAAAAGTCTAACCCAGCAAACAAAGCAAGTACGGCTGAGCCTATTCTTAGCTCACTGCCTTTTGCCTCCAGGCAGCAGCAGAATGGCATGCCGTCGTCAGTGTTGGAGACTCCTGCCATTCCTAAGCACAGCTTGGTGAGACAAATGGAGAAACACAGTGATATTTTCCATTTCCTCCTTACTGCCTGTTTAGATCCTCTTCCTGATGTTGCTCTCAATATAAAAGTCACTGTCTAAATCATAGTGTGATGTCTGTTTTCCTTCATGTCTTTTAGAGACAGCATGGGCTAGTGGTTAGAGCGCAGAACAAGAAGTCATTCTTATCCTGGTTCTGCCACTGCCTCAGTGAGCAGCCGTAGGCAAGTTATCTTACCTCTCTGTGCCTCACTTCCCATGATACTTGCCTTCCCACATTGTTAAACAGACTTTTAATCTTACATAATTTATTTAAAAAACAAACAAACAAAAAAAACCTGTCCCAGTGATTTTCAACACTAGTCTAAGACTTGATGACCTGAGTTGAAATCTCTGGTCCTCCACAAGCTTGCCTTTGTGACACGGAGTAAATCACTTAGCCTCTCTGTGCTTCTGTTCCCCGTTTATAAAACGGGGATACTAGCCCTTCCCTATCTCACAGGGACGGTGTGAGGATAAACACATTGAAGATTGTGAAGCACTCCTATTCTACAATAATGAGGCCAGATAAGTCCCTTAAATAGAGGGAGAGCGTTAAACATTTTGTGAGGGAAATCCAAGCTTGATATTAAAAAGTCTTGAGGCTCTTACTTGCATATGGTCTCCAGCTAAGACGATTCTTGTGTTTTTATTAGCTAATGCGAGAGGCATGATAGTCTCACACTCCATAGCCTGCGCAGCTTCATCTAATAGAATGTGTGTAAAAAACCCTATAAAATAGAAATGTCAGTAAATAAATAAAAACCCAGATACAATTAAATAAACAGTGATGATAATAAGATAAATTATCTAGCATATTACATTCTGATATTCACCAGTGGAAACGATCTGCACATTCATATGCAAATTAAGTCTACTAACTGCTAAAAATCTCCAGCACAATACCACAGCATGTCAGATAAACAATGATGGCCAGCTGATTCACACAATTATTTTAACTGTTGCCAAACGGACCACCTTTTTTCCTGCCACAGTTGACATCAGAGGGGTGCTCCATCTGGAGCTCCCTTGATACTAACAAAAGGGGATTGCTGGCAGGATGTTCTCCAACTACCTTTCTTGACTCTGGAATTTGCTTTCATATGGGGTCTGACATAGCCCAAATTTGTTAATCTTCCGGTTAACACTGCCAAGTCCCTCTACGCTTGCAGGCATTTAGACTTTATCAAGCACAGCACTTCAGCATGTTTGACTTTAAATCTGGGTGTAGTTCCATGGATTTTAATGGCACTACAAATGTGTTTGAAGTTATACACACACCGAAGCATGTTGCTGCAACAGGGCAGTAGGGAAAGTGTTTTATGAGGGGAGGAACTAGAGGGTGAAGGAGGATTTAAAGACTCATGCTAAAGTTGGGTAGAGAGCCTTTCACTTTTATAGGAAAGTCTAGTCATGGGACAATTTGTAAATGGAAAAACACTGATAAACTAAAGCTTTGAATGGAAAATTTTACATTTCTAATTACGGTTTTTAAGTATCGCAATGTTCTAGATAGGTAAAAGAGAAATAAAAATATATACTTAATTTTTCTGAGACTGTGGATCTATATTTCTCAAAGCTTTAAAATGGTGTCAGAGAACAGTCTTAATACAACTGCATAAGATAGATTACATGTAAAAAAATATATAATTGTTGAAATATAAAAATAATGAACAGGCATTGGTTATCGAGTGATATGCTTTTTGACAAAAATAAAGAAAGTGAATCTTGTACTCCTTGGAAAAACTTTATATACATATCATCATGAATATGCACAGTCCTTTACCAAATAAATAAAACAAGAACCTTTTCTCAAAAGAGATCACATTCAAATTCTAAAATCTTGGCAAAAATGTATAATGATTTAGAATTTAACCTCATCTATAGCAACATGTGTGTCCAGCCATAAGAAGTTAATTTTAAATACATCTTTGAAGAGATTAGATATTCTTTAAACATCAGAACAAATTTATTTGTGGATCAAGGAAAGTGATGAGCCTTATGCAGCCTTTACCTCAGTGAATTAGTCTAGGATATTTCAATTCCAACAAGAATCTAGAAGTAACAAATTAATCTATGAATTTCTTTTAATGTAATCTGTGCGTGTGTATGTGCATATATAAGGAAGAAGTTAGAGACTCTGCATAGCTAAACAATCCACAAAACGTACAGGATGATCTGTGGAATTTTTGAAATGCAAATCACCTGATAAAGATATGAAAATATGTACTGTATGTGGAAAAGCAAGATACCACCCTAAAGGCTCTACTTCAGCAAAGCACATAAAGGCTATGTCTACACTTGTAAAGTTAAGTCGGCTTTGTTAAGTCGACTTAACAGAGTGACTACCCTTTAAGTCGACTTAACAGTAGACATAGCCGTCCACACTGGCTTTAAGTCGACTTAATACAGTCAACTTAGCGCTATTCCCCATCCACACTAGCTTTAAGTCGACCTTCAGCGGTGGTGTTATTAAGTCGACTTAAGGAAGCGCTTAAGTCAACTTAATAAAAGCCCAGTGTGGACGCGGATTTGTGTTGGTCAACTGAAGTGTCCTTAAGTCGACCTAAGTTGCCAGTGTAGAGGCACCCAAAAGGTGCTTAAGTGCATTCCTCTTCAGCAAAGCCTCTTTGTAGATGCTTAAGTGTTTTGCTGAATCAGGCCCTGGAATGAGCATGGTAGAAATGATCAAAAAGTTTCCACTCAAACAAAGTTTGACCAAAGAGAAATAAAATATGCTGTATCCCTCGTACCCCCACATTGGATCAGTTCTGAATAATGGGTATTCTTGGTTTTTTCTTATTAAATCCTGATGTCTTTTTGTTTGTTTGTTTTAAATGAGCCCCACCTTTTAAATAAGCAGAGTTCAGACTAAGGCTAATCTGAATGCCAACAAATTCCGAATGCAACATTTAACATCTCTGTAATATTTACTAATTATGATGATTAACATTTTCCTTTTAGCTCCAAAACGGAAAACCAAAAGAGAATTTTGAGAGGGTTCATTTAAGGCATGGAGGAGAAAAAATGTAAGAACGAACCACTTTTACTGGCACTGGAAAATATTGAAGAAGATTATTTCTCAACTATTGTCTGAAATCTCACCGGGTTCAAGATCCAGTTGACAAAGATACTGTGAAGTATTCAAAGTAACAACTACTACTCGTTGTCTAAGAATATCTTCTTTCTGTGGCATCTGAAAGGTGGAATGTGTGCTTGAAATCAAACAGTACTGATGCACAACTGGGTGGACAGTCTTTACCCAGCGATTTCTGAAATATACCCTAGAAAAGAAGAGAGGAGCTCATTTTCCATTGTACTTAAAACACGAAGACAGCTTAAGATTTCATAAGCTAAAATTCTGTTTTCCATTAAACAAAACAGTTCTTTTGGAAGTTAAATCTTTTCACAGTGCAGAACCATAGCCACAGAGCATCAGGAGGCTGAGCTGTTTACATTAATACACGTACACAGCTATTGGACTCAGTTCAACAGTGACTCACTTAACAACTATAAGAATATTGAGGTTAATGAAACTGTAACTATAGGTACCAAGTATCTATGCGTACATTGTACGGATAACTACCTGCTCTAAATTAAGTGACTGAAATCCAATTTAAATAGTCAGCCTCTGCTTTGTATCCTCTAATAAGCCTGGTTTGACTGTCCTGCTTAACTTTTATTCTATTCAAAACTCAATTTATTCATTCTTTGGGAGTATCACATATCCTGAAATACCACTTTGGACCCCAATTCTGCAACTGGCAGTAGTCCACTCATGCAGTCAATTATAGGTTCATGGCCTTAAAAAGCATGTAAAAGGATACTGCAGAAATTCTACCCTTCCTTTTCATTGTCTTGTAAGCGCTAAGAACCAAACAGAAATTCTGTTAATCATTTTATTGAGAGGGGCCATAATAAAGACACACAAGCCAGAGATAAAATGGGGGAAAAAAATCTCTAGAACCAGAAGTCAGGATTTTCCTCGACTAAACTTTAGTAAGCTGGACATTGTCAGCAAAGGGACGAAAGAGAAATATCATCTCAAAACACAAAAATAAGTTAATTTTTATACTATGCCATACTACGTTGTCATTTCAATGGAGAGTGCTGCTTAAAAACTGACGGCATGATATGACCCAGTATGTGAAAAAAGAATGGTAAAAAAGGGTGGAGAGGAACTTGGTCCACGATCCAGCAAAACATTCATGAACGAGTAATCCCACTGATGTAAATGGAGATATGCCAAATTGCACCAGCTAAGGATTTGCCCCAAGGTATCTAGATCAGCATATAAACATTCAAAACAGGGATTTATGCCCCTAAGTACCAACATGACTGAAAAATGTAGGATTTGGACATCCTATATAGTTATCTGTGTTTGAAAACTAGCCTCACAATATTTATAAGGATTCTATTTAATTACCCTCCATCTAACAAGATGAAAACAATTATTCACGCTATTCTAATTTCGGTTCATGAAAACAAAGGTGATAATGTCTTTGAAGGCCAATGAGCACAGAATGAATGCAAAGAGATCTGACTACATTTCATTACTCTGAATGACTGAGTTATTCATCAAAGGGTAAGACTTTGAAATAGACATTATTTAGTTACCAAACTGAAACCAATTAAGCTCTGGGTTAGTGCAGAAGGATGTGATTTAAACTCCTGACTTACTTCAGAGAATATAGACAAAGCCCCTTCTAACGATATAAATATGTATTTATCACTGGCTGTCAAGCTGGTACTTTTAACTGCTATTTGATGCCTCTGTATAACAGACATACGGAGTACAAACAGAGGACTGAGAGTAAGGGCCTAGGTTCTATTCCTAGATGTGCCACTGACATCCTGTGTGACCCAAGGCCATTCATTCAACCTCTCCCTGACTCAGTTTCTAGTCTGTTAAATATGGATAATCCTTACATATCGCTTTGTAGAAGTATCAGTGAAGACTACAGAATTTAATGTGAGTTTATGTTTGTAAAGCACTTTGAGAATCTTGGGTGAAAAATTCTACTGAAATGAAAAATATTATGGTCGACATGATACCATGCACTAGCTTTTATTAAACAAATTCAACTTTGCATTACTCAGGGTGGCTGACAGAGTCTCAAAAATTATCTCTGCTCACCCACGACATTCTCTTATTTTCATACGAGATTTAAGAAGGTAGCCTAGAATCACATAAAAATATGACTAAGAGATCTCAAGAGATCATATAGTCCATCCTCCTCTAAGGCAGGGCCAAGTATGCCTAGACCATTCCTGACAGTGGTTTATCTAACCTGTTCTTAAAAACTTCCAGTGATGGGTATTTCACAACCTGCCTTGATAACCAATTCCGATCCTTAGCAGTTTGAATTTTTTTCCTCATATCCAACCTAATCTCGCTACACTAATCACTTATGTCTTTGTCCAACATTCAGTGGACAAGAAAAACAATTGATCTTCCTATTCTTTATAACAGATCTTTACATATTGCAAGACTGTAATTAGGTTTCCCTGATTCTTCTTTTTTCCAAACCAAACATGCCACTTTTTTAACCTTTCCTCACAGGTCAAGTTTTCCAAACCTTTTATCATTCTTGCTGACCTCCTCTAGACTTTTCAAAGCATGATACCCAAAATGGGACCCAATACTCCGAGGCCTCAACAGTCCCAAGTAAAGCAAGACAATTACCTCTCACATCTTACACACAACACACCCAGAATAAATTAGCCTTTTCTACAACTGCACCACATTGTTGACTTACTATAGCTTTTACAGCCTTTTCGAGAGCGCTACTGCCTAGTCAAGTACTCCCCGCCTTGTGCGTTTCATTTTTCTCTCCTAATTGGCATACTCTGCACTTGTCTTTATTGAATTTTATTTTGTTGATTCTCCAACTTATAAAATCATTTTGAATTCTAATCCTTTCATCCAAAGGGCTTGCAACCCCTCTCAGCCTGGTGATGTCTGCAAAATTTATAAGCATACTCTCCACCCCATTCTCAAAGTTATTAATGAAAATACTGAATAGTGCCAGAGCTAAGACAGCCTGCACAGGACCTCACTAAGCACATCCTTTCAGTGTGACAGCAAATCATTAACTATTCTATGGCTATGTCTACACGGACCGCGGCAGATTCGCCGCCTTCAGTGCGCTCTTCCGTGTTCTATTTAGTGTCTGTTAAGACACGCTCAATCGATCACGGGAACCGAAGCTGTAACTCCAGCCCCGTAATTGGAGTAGCACTATGCCGACTGGACGCCATTTCTGGTCAGCTTAGTGCAATGTGTAAGGGGTAGTTAAGAAGTCGGCAGGAGATACCTTGCATATCTCCCATCAACTGCCGCCGAAATGCGTGGCAAGTATAGACTAGGGCTATGAATACAGTTTTTCAACCAGTTGTGCACCCACTTGGTATTACATACCTGACAGGCGTGACAAGCTCAGAAACGTCATGATATCAGCCAGTAATAGTACTTCACAACACTTTGAACAGAGTGCAATATGTACCTGTAACATCTGGTTTCCTGTAATTTCTTTTATTTTAAAGCCAGAAGGGACCATCATGATTATCTAGTCTCTGACCTACACAATAAAGGCCAGTGATTCTTGAATCAAGCTTTGATTAAATTAGAGCACACATTTTTGATTCCACAAATTTGAATACCTGTAGTGTAAGTATCTGACTGCAGGTGCAATCAGGCAGTTACAAGTGCAAGAACTCAAATTTGTGCCTGAAATTTATTTTGCCTGTGCAAATGATAGGGGTGTAAATTGTGTCCATTGAAAGGGAAGCGTGGCCTGAGCCAGCTGAGAATTTAGGCTCCAGTATCAAGCATATTATGTCAACAAAACATCTGAATTAAGAGGAAATTCAAATCTGAACATTGTGGCTCAGGCTGATCTACCTTTGTACAAAACTTGGGTACATTATGTCCATGAAATCCATTAGAAATACATGGTGAAATTGAAAAAAGGTATGAAAAATTTAGACAGCAATCTCTGCCAAACAACTACATTGTAATAGAAAATTTGCAAAATCTCATCTCACACACACACATCCTTTCCTTTTTAGAAGATGGCACTTCAAAAAGCATTTTGGATGCCACCTTCAACTACAATGAAATCCATTTGAGTTATATTTCTAATCTAGAAATTTCCAGAGGGGTAGCCGTGTTAGTCTATTGTACAGCAAAAAACAACGAGAGTCCTGTGGCACCTTATAGACTAACAGATATTCTTCGGCATATGCTTTCGTGGACTAGTGGGTTATAGTCCACAAAAGCTTATGCCAAGGAATATTTGTTAGTCTATAAGGTGCCACAGGACTCTCGCTGTTTTTTATTTCTAATCTAGCATCAGTAGGTTTCAGAAAACACATGCACTTTTGTTGATGTCTACATTAATAAAAGGAACCGAGAGTGGATCAAATTCTCTGCTAGTCGAACTCTTCACCCACTTCAGAGTAACACCACATGCCCGTTCAACGTTCACCTACTTATTTTTCACATTACACTGCCATGGTTGAATTTCTATCAAATTGATCGAGAGAGGAAGGTCAACAGTCTAACTGTGAAGTAGCTAACTTTCAAGTGTGATTAAAATTCAAGACTATCTCCATGCCGATGAGGTGCACTCAGAATGCTCCTACGTCACTCAGAGTAAAATTTTCAAAAGCACCTAAGTGAATGGGCCAGGAATGGGGCTTAGACCTCAAGAAGTGAACCATAGGGACAGGTGCAAGGCTCTAGAAAGGAGGATCCCCTCAGCTTCTCTGTCTAGAAAAGGGTAAATGAGCACTGTGCTTTGGACTATCTAAGGCCAGTCTCCTTTCTGAACCAGGGAACACTAACATCTCTCACCAATTCTTGGTAAGGAGGTCAGAATTCTCTCTCCTCTCCTTCACTTCCCTTCAAGACATACCCCAAGAAACTCTGCTAGCAAGAACTCCAGTACTCATTCTCTAGAATCGAAAGAGTCAGTTATTTCTCACCTAAAATCTCCCAGGCACAAGGCAGCTGGGAAGTTTTAAAGAAACAATGATCTAGCAGCCATCTCCTTTCAGGCCTCCATTAAAATTAAAAATCTAGGATGTCCAAGGAATCAAGGAGAAAACTTGAAAAGCACACGATTCCCCCTTTATATCTTCAAAATCAAATTCCAAATAAAAAGATAAATTCTCAAATCTGAGCAGGAGTTTCACACTACAAAATTGCAGACAACTCTCTGCTTCCACATCACATAGGCCTGGTCCTTTCTTTAAGAATGTAACAAAGAGTGCCCTGATCTATTTATATTTGGATGGCGCAATTGGTGAGGAATTAGATTATTACAGCATTCACTTGGTACTGAAAATTATATAAAGTGCTGAGATTTCCAATATAAACCCTTGCTATCACCTCACAGATTTCTGGAAAAAAAAAATCCATCTTCAGTTACAATTTCTCTTGCTTGGTCTCAGTTAAATCTGCAATGAAGCTGCATGAATAAAACTGGACCCCTAAATACCTAATGTTGGTGAGCTAAGATTATTAAAACAACCTCAACTTCTGCATATCCTAATATTTCAGTGTTTAAGAAGGAAATCAATGGGACTCCAAACAAGTGCAGGGGTCTAGTCTACCAAATCCCAGTGCAGGACTGGGTTCTAAAACTGTACACTTAATATTACATTAATGTAGGGGGTTATGTGTTTAATACAAAATTGTATTCACTATAAAATTAATCTGAAACTGCATTATAGTCAATATATTAGTCAGGGAGAACATTTAACATCCATTTAACATTCAGAGCCAAAGGGATCTCCAGGGAACAGGATGTTAATGAGTTTTGTGTGTTGCTCAGCATGATTTTTTTGTTTTAACTTAGTAATGTTCTCCTTATTGCTTATAACCAATTATGTAAATGACTCATTCTGTAATGCAGATGATATTTGCTTTAATTCAGATTCTATGGAATTATTCTGAAGGATTTATTTTTATAACTTTTATATCTCCTGAAGCCAGCTAGCTATGTCATATAACTAGCTGACTTCAGGAGATATGCAATATGTAGACTTTGAGTAATGGTGAAGATTTTTAGAAAGTGACTAGTATTGAATCATGCCCCTAACACGCAAGTAGCCCCATCATACCCAATGGCAGTACTTGCATGCACACATTTATTCATGGACATAGTGTTTGCAGACCTCAACCTGGGCCACAGGCTTCAGCGGGATTCTGCGCAGGCACACGAATCCACCTGCACAGAACAATTTTCAGGATCATGGCCATGTAGCATAAAGCTCTTCAGAAAGCACCCAGACTGACGGGCAACAGTCCATCTCAGAAGCTACAGCCCAGAATTCTTTTGCTACACCAGAAAAACAGGTGAAATCCCACTGTTAATGGTGACTGTGTCCCCTCCTGTTTAGATGCTATTCGGCTATTAAAACTGTCATCGAGATAGACAACTATTACAGATTATGTAATCAAAAAAAGAATACAATCATTTAACTCAGAGATTCATATAAATTATTAAAAGTCAATCTGTCCTCGCTAGCTATCAGATGTGAACAACACTGCATGCAACACAAGTTCATGTACTGGATAACTGAAAATACCTTTACTAACGGTTGTGCTTCAAGACGGCTGCTCACGTCCATTCCAACGTATATGTGTGCTCAGCCTGTGACCACCTCCGCCAGAAAGTTCTCCCCCAATGGTATTGGTTAGGTTGGTCTGGTGCCCCCTTGAATCATGCCCTCATACCGGCAGTTTAGAGTCCCATCATCCCCTTACTTCCTTCTTACCAGCTAACTATGACAAAAAGGCACGTGGGTAGGGGAGAGTTGGAATGAACATGAGCAACACATCTCGAAGAACATCCACTTTTCTTCTTCGAGTGCTTGCTCATGCCCATTCCAATGGAGATGTCTCTCAAGCAGGTGCAGGAGGAGGTTCAGAGATCACTGAAAAGCAGACTACAGCACTGCTTTGCCTAATCCAGCACCATCCCTGTGGGAGGTTCTATTCGCCTCCGAGTCAGACTGCGAGGAGCTGCTTCTTGGCCACCATGGTGGTGGTGTACCAACCGATGCTGGAGAGTACTGCTGGGAGGAAGGAGACCAGAGCTGCGGCATCATGGCAGGTTTCCCTTCTGACAGCACCTGATGTCTAACTGCCATGGTTACTCTTGCCTCTGGTGCCACCAGCACCAGTTCCCGGATGAGTTCCATAGAGGTAGCCGTGTTAGTCCGTATATAGCATCACCCAGATGGTGAGCAATGGTGATACCAGGAGTAATAATAACTCCTTCAGTAGTGCTAGGGCTGACGGCTCTTTCTCGGTGGACCCCTTTCCGGGGCCGGAGTCAGTGGCGCCATGCAGGCAGCTGTTGTTTCTGAGAGGCTTGGCATGGATCACATTCTGCTGACATCTCTGTCTCTGCTTCCTTCTCAGCACCAGTGATGGGAAGCAGTTCCAAGAGGCCCATGGAGAAGCAGACATCCTCTGCACTGGATAACAGATGGTGCCAACAGACCTGGGATCTGGAAGAGGAGACTGAGGCATACCCCAAGTGCCAAGGAGGAGTTGGGTTCCCTGGCTAACTACTAACCCAGACCTTGAACCTTAACTACTATGAACAGCGATCTACAAGTAGAGAAACTACTGAGAGAAGCACTTGTGGTGAATGCAAGAACGAATTGAAACTCCAGTGACCATCACGGGGGCTGAGCCCCATATACTGGCACTATCAGGGCGTGACTCCAGGAGGCACCAGAGCAAACCTGATGGATACCAGAGGAAAATCTTTCCAGCGATGGTGCTTAGGGCAAGCATACACCCACATTGGAACGGACATGTGCAAACACTCGAAGAACACTAATTTACCATGCAACAAAAGCCAATGGTACCACAAATAGCTTGGTATTTTGTATAGTGTTCCTCTAAGCAAAAGAATCTTTTTCATCACCAACATCATCAAACTACGGCAATAAGTAATAATAATATTAAACTCTTGTATAGCACTTTTCATCAGATCTCAAAGCACTTTAAAGAAGAGATAAGTATCATCATCTTCATTTTCTACATGGGGAAACCGGGCCCAGAAGTGACATGACTCGCCAAATATCTTCCAGCAGTCTAACGGCAGAGTCGGAAATAAAAACCAAGCTTCCTGAGTCCCAGTCCTCAGCTCTGTCCACTAAGCCAATTTGCTTTTCACAATACCCCCCAAAAGCAGAAATTATGTATGTATATTCAGAACACTCTTTTTGGGCCGGTATTGTACAGAGACCAAGAGAGGAATAAATTAAAATAAAACACACTGTAATGTAGGTGGAACCCTGCATGCCACTGTTACGTCAGTACAAATGACAATTTTGGTGAGCCAATCAACATCACTATTTTTAACCCTTATGCATTGACTCCGATAGGAAGTTAGTCTGCAGCTACTGATGGCAGATGAGGCATGCTTTGTTCCTATTACAACTCTTAAGACCACATGGTGCACACCTTAAGGCTAAAAACAAAAAATTGCATCTATCTTCTGAGCTACTGAAGCTCACTCATGGCATAGAAGTCTTCAAAAAATATCAGATTAGGTAGTCTTTTCATTTCTTACAAAACACAGCAGAGGAATGGAGTCCTTAAGTCTGTATGGTCAAGCAAGGTGCATGTTCTTCTATATAAAATGTAAACTCATCAGTATCCAAAGCAAGTGAAAATGAAACCATTCACAATGGCATGTAAGTAGAAAGTCTCACATCAGAACATTCCATGTGCATTGCAGGCAATTTCCTGTCCAACAGGTTGAATTCCACTGAATAACAGTGAGCTGCTGTTAAAATAGATACTCCTGAAGAATGGGTAGAATTTTAAAGGTATGGGGCTGAATATGCAGCCTGAAAGTAAAACAATTCCAGGGGAAAGTCCACATCCACTTATGATGTCCCACTGTTGGCTTCTGGCTTTTGCTGGAATTGTACATTTCACAATCTGGTCTCTGAAATATCCAACTGACTTGTGAATGTGACCCAGAAAACATGCTTCCTCTTAGAGAAGAGCAATAACTTTAGTGATACGACTAATTTAGTTTGATTTGTGGAGTCTGGCATAGCTCTCTCTTTCCTTCTAATGCAACTAACAATGCTGTAAGTCCCCTTCTATTTAACTATGCTGATTTTCACGGTTAGCTGCTTAACAACCCATAGAAAGCAAATGTTTTTAAAGAAGCTCAGAAAGGTATACATTCCAAAGGAGGAAATTCTCTGCCACTTTCATTTTTAAAAAAGCGGAAAATTACCGTAGGAAGAAAATTAATTATTGTATAATCGCACTTACAACCTTCAGATACCCTTTCTGAAGTAATCAAAAGCCGGCGCCAATCATATTCAAATTAAAACATTTAATGATTTTTTTTAAAAGTAGTCATATTTGAATTGCACATAAAAGAAAAGAAAACTGCTTTTTTTGAAAGAATTGTGCATTAACTTAACCACACAAAAAAATAGCAATTTTTTAAAACCAATTGATATATAATTTTGAGGGCTGGACTGCACAGTTGAATGTGCACATTATGTTAATGGGAGCTCTGTGCTCACAGAGAGTCCAGAATTTGGCTCCTCCTATAGTGCAAAGTCAATGTTTTTATAACTCACACAACTCTCTTTTACAATGTTAAATCACACATTCTCTCCCCATTTCAGTGGCTACATACGGTCACTGCAAAGAAGGAGAATATTTCTTTCCATCCTCCAATAACAGTACAAGATGCATATACCATAAGGCCTTTCATCCCAAAGTGCTTTACAAATTGCATTATAGGCGCAACCATCTCTGAGGTAACAAAAAAACCCTCCAAAACGCAATAAATACATGTAGCAACTCTCTGGGATAGATTCTCAACTTGCATAAATTGTCGTAACTGAAACAATGTCAACAGAGCTATGAGAATTTATACCAGCTGCAGATCTGGCTCCTCTGTGCTACCCTATTGACTTCAGTGAAGTTCCTCAATTGGTTAGAAGTCAGAAAGCAGTATTTTTACCTTGTATTAAGTTGTAAGTTAGTATGGTATAGTCACATCTCGATGCTCAGAGAACTATATGCATAAATTCCCACACTTTTAGATAAAAATATACCACACTGGCAGTAGATTATACAGCACAATCACTTAGCAAAATCTTCCAAAGGATTTTCCTCTGCCAATAAATGAATTCCTCCTCATTGTCTTCCCTGTACTTTTCCTCAGCTAATTCTTCCAGCATACCCATGTCAAGCACATTTAATTACACAAGCAAATTACTGCCCTTTTAGAAGAGGCCAAACTAATTTCACATGATTCTCTAAATATACAGCTTCTATGACATCAAGAGATTGCTTCAAAAAGCCATGTGGATAGCCCCAATTTCCAAATTACCATGATAAAAGTGTGCCAGAATCTTTTTCAAAGTACAATCTAATTAGTCAATTTTATTTTATCATAGTAGCTTTTAGAGGAGCATATCAAAAGTTTGCTCATTTAGGAAAAGATACATTTATCAATAGAAATAATAAAAGCTTAAAAAAGGATGTCTTTTATCTTTATTTAATGCAGGAAATAAAATCACATTGACAATGTGCTTCACTTTCCATTTTATCCATATTCCTTTTAAACAGTTTGAACTGTTTAAAGCACGGTTGGTATATGCTAATGTGCTTTTAAGTGTTAGCAGTGCTTTAAATTTTTTATAGACATCTTTTCTTAACAATAGTATTTTATAGAGACATAATAAACCTTAAAGAATACCTGAGAGGTCTTGCCTGGGGATTGCCTGCTTCTACATATGGATGTAAATAATCCTTTATGTAGAGATCAGCAGCACTATTAGAATGGGTGCAAATGAGAATCCTGCTGGAATAAATGGTGCAAATAAAAAAGCAATGAAGAAACAGAAACCAATTCAAAGCAGTAGAATACAAAAAAAAAGGAACAGTGGCCATCTTCCTTCACATTTCCCTCCATGAAACTAATCACAAACCTAGCCCAAGTTTCGTGATTCAATAGTGCCCGTTAACAAACTTTTTCAGATAGGAAACTTTAAATACAACTTCTAAAAAATATTCTATGATTATTACTCTAACCTAGATTTCAAAGGGGCGGGAGAAGACAGTCTTTATAGCCTGGTGCATTACACAGCGCTTTCCACCGCAAGTGTGTGGCATTTCTTCTAGATCATGCCAATTTTATTGATTTTTTCTCTAAATGGGAGAATATATTTTAAGACAATAGCATTACTTTCCCACAATCTAGTCTAAACAATGATGGCTAGATTTTTTTAAGATGGATGGAAATTCTGTACTACTAACATTCACTTGCGCTTAAGAAAAAATTGCAATTTTGTTTCTAATAAACATATGTCGCTCTCTTTATAGTCTCCCAGCTCACCTAGTCTCCTGTTGTTGGAGTATGTGCTTGACTGCCTGAGCCAGAGTGAATGTTTTGCCTGTCCCATAGGGACCGATGATAAGAACAGGAGGCAGTTGTGTCGAAAGCGGAGTTGTGATAGCCAGAACAGCCTCTTTCTGCTTTGCATTTAGTCGAGGGTCCAACTGCTCATCCCATTGTCTATACAAAGAAAGCAAGAGAGTTTGTATGAGCAGCAGCAATCTACTGTCAATTAACAATAAAACTGTACAACATATAAGAGACTTCTAAGAAATTAAAACAACTACATACTAGCAACTGCATCATTCTGAGGCACTTGAAATAAAATCAGTAGTTCAAACAACTACATGCTGTCATCGCAAAGCTCTGTTAAAGTTCATGATAAATCAGTAAATTATTCAAAGGAGAATAACCATTGCTTGATTTACATTGGGTAAACTAATAATAATTAACCTCCAGAGTACAGTGTGGATACAGGGTGCACTTAACTACCACAAAGACAATATAATTAAGCAGACACACTAACTGCATCTTCTATTGTCATTAATCAGCCAAACAATACTTAATAACCATGTCTTCAGTCGAATTACGGGTGGTCTCAATTTAAACAAGTCACCATTATCTATGATCAAATACAGACATCCAAGCTTGAATATAGCTGAACTAAAAAGAACGGGGGGGGGGGGGGGGGGGGGGGGGAAGGGAGACATGGAAAACTTACAGCTACTCAGTTAATTGAAGGCTTTTCTTTACTATCATTCTTTACCGTAAGAAAAATGCATCTGAGGTCTTAAAAAAACAAGTACTGGTTCTATAACTGGGTTACGGGTATCGGCGTTTAAACGGGAAGTTACTTTAGGAAAGTTCCAATGAGCATAAGAGGCTGAGGATTTGTATAGGCAATTTTTAATATTCTCACTGACAGATTTAAAAGTAGGTATATATAGTAAGAAACACCTGTCACTGTTGCACATATGGTCAGGCTTTTGTAATGTGATCTGTCTCGCTACTTACATTATGATACTTATGGGCCTGGAAATCTTGTGGTGAGTAGTGGGATGGGGTAAAACCAAGAGGGAATTAACTGAATTCCTAACTCATAAGACTGCTCTGAACAACTAGATGACTGAAGAACCTAAGAACTAGAGGAAAGATGATAGTATGCAAAATAAAAATAGAAGAAAAACTACAGGGAAGACCCATTTGAGTCAGTCAAGAAAAGACAGCATAATCCAGATCCTCAGATGGTGTAAATTGTCATAACTGCCATTGATTTCAGCTGAGCTGCAATTATTTATACAAATTGAGCAGCAGGCCCCAAGAACATGTTTTAAAAAATCTGTACTAGAAAGATAAAGATACTAGACCAAATTCATCTCCAATAAGGGTTTATTAACTTATGTAGGATTTAGGCCAACAAAGTTAAAACCTCCATGATAACTCTTAGCCCAGGGGTTGGCAACGTTTGCCGACCCCTGTGCTGGCCCCTTCTCCTCAACCCTCAGCTGGTGCCAACGGCCCACTCGTGGAAAGAAGCCATCTGGAGGGGCTCCTCTCGGCAGCGTGCCTGGGGACCCCTATCGCCAAGCACACCATGGAAAAGTTGCCTGGAGTCACTCCTTTTGGCGGCAGCATGCCACAGAGAGGAGCCGCTCTGGGCGGCTTCTTTACATGGTGTGCCTGGGGCATGGACATGGCAGGACCTCCGCACTGCAGCCGCCCCCGAAAGAAACCACTTGGAGTGTCCTTTGGTGCAGGAGTGGCAATTTCTGTGGCGCCACAGAGGATGCCGAGTGCCGCTCCAAATGGGCTCGTGGGCCACTGTTGGCATGTGTGCCGGGGGTTGCCTACCCCTGTCTTAGCCCATAAAAATCTTAGAAGTCTGATAAAAAATATGGACTCTCTAACAAAATCACATCAACAACAAAAAGTTGTTTATAATGATATAAATGGATTAGACACAAAAAATGAGGTCTTTCAACTGTAACTTTATATTTTGTTAAAAAACAGGAAAAATCTGCAAAAACCTTAACAACCATAGGAAAATAAGAAAAAATGCTAATCAAAATGTTTCAAAATAAAGCCAGTTCCAGTGACATATCAGAGATAAACTAAAAATCCCAGCTCAAAGGGGTAGCCGTGTTCGTCTATTGCAGAAAAACATACAGAGTCCTGTGGCACTTTTAAAGACAAACAGATTTATTTGTCGCATGAGCTTTCGTGGGAGAAAATCCCAATTTGTCAGACCTTTTAAAGATGGGAAACTTACAAAATGGGAGGAAATTAAATGCAGGGAAATGTATGACATAGGATCAGGTCAGGCTGTAACAGCAAATCAAAATAGATGTTAGGATTCAAACACTGGGGAACAGCACATGGAGGAAGATGAGTCAAACTACGGACTTTTCTCTCATTACAACATGTGATTTGACCTCCCCTTCCTCTATGTGCTGTTCCCCAGTGTTTGAATCCTAACATCTATTTTGATTTGCTGTATATGTATAATAATATGCTTCAGTTTTCTAAAGCTACAGTGTAATTGAAGCACTCGTTACAACCAGAGTTCTACTTAGGGAGAATGGAAAATACCAATCCTAATCAGTTTTCTTTTCCAACCTAAAGCAGTTCAACTCCCTTCCCTAAACCACCTTCTAATGAAGAACAAAGATACACTGCCTGTTTAAGGGTACATTTGAGCCATCAGTTTTAAGGAATTCAACATACCATTAACATACCATCTTTGGTATCAATGTGTTTGTATTTTTGTACCTGTTGGGACTCCAGGGTATAGTGGGAGTCATGCGGACATCTGGAAACAAAATACTGTTGTCCTTGATCCTGTCCAAGGCATAATGCATTTCACAGAGGGGTAAGCGATTTAACTGAAACTGAAGTTCAACCTACAGTACAAAATGGATGAATAAATAGCTGTATCATAAAGTATTTAATTAAGAGGACTCTTTTTAGAGTTTGTTAATTATAATTACTTCAGTTTTATCTTCCAACAAATTATACTGAACTTCAGCAAAAACTCAAGCAAGCATCATCAAATCAAAAAATTTACAATAAAGTTAACTTGCTTAAGTCCATTCTGAACATTAAACAATCAAAGAAATATAGTTCCAAAGGGATAGCCACATTACTCTAGTTCAGCAAAACAAACAAAGAGTCCTGTGTCACTTTTAAAGACTAACAGATTTATTTATCACATGAGCTTTCGTGGGAGAAAATCCCACTTCGTCAGGTGCTTTGAAGCATCTTCACAGCGTCTGACGAAGTGGGATTTTCTCCCATGAAAGCTCATGCAATAAGTAAATGTGTTAATCTTTAAAAGTGACACAGGACTCCTAGAAAAATATATGATTTCTTTGTAGCATAATTTGTGTGTTTGACTACTATGCTGAATTATTTCTAAAAGTACGATGAAATTCTCTCAGTTTCTTGCAGAAACTAGAAAGGACTATCTTAAAAAAATATTTTTTTAACTGTCTTTAAAAACGGAAGCTGAAAGACAAGTAACAGAAGCCTATTCTGGAACACTGGGCTGGTCAGAAATTTTCATGGACCAACAGATGACCCAGGAAGATGTATTCTCAAGAGAGGAGAAACTCAAACACTCTCTGTACCCAAATCAATCAGTCTCAAAGTATAAATTAGTTGACTATATTGTACTATAAAGACATCAAAGATACCCCACAATCTTTGAAAAGATGGATCTCTGAGATCAGTTGCACACTAACATCATCATTTTCTTTCTTTTCAATTACTGGTGTGTTAATGCTATTAATAAAGAATAATGACAAAACAATCTTAGTACAAACGCAGAAATAGTAGCATAGCATGTTGGGACCATTAAAACCAGAATTAAACAACGAATGCTAAAATGTGTTTATACAAATGCATTACTGAAGATGCTAAGATAAAAAGATACATTTTAATTTTCAGAAATGGATAAAAGCAGCTCTGAGGGGAAAACAATTTATGAAAATTATCCACTCAGACTACAATATACACAATTTTAATTCTATGTTTACTAATCTCTCCGGAAACAAATGGCTCTGATAATAGTACTGAACAGAAGAATTAAACGTTGATGATTAAAATGGAAATTTATATAAATAAATTGATACAAAACCACACTAATAGAAGAGAATAAATAAATCCATAGTTGCTGTGATTGTTACCCAACATAGAAGCACAGCTTTTTATAGTATAGTAACAAATACATAGCCATGTAACCACTGCAGGACAATTTTAGTTAGCATTTAGTAATTAGACATAAGAGAATTCATGAGGTTGACTGCGAGAGTAAGCCAATATGACAGCACTGATGTTTAGCATATTTCAACCTATTCAGAAAGGCACTCTTCTAGAAACATGTTGACTGGAGCATGCACTAATAATACTTGTACTTCTGTGGCAACCTTCAGTCAAGGATCCCATAGCACTTTAGAAAATTGGGTATTAACTTCCCCAATATAGAGAGAGGAAAATGGAACAGTGACTTGCTCAAGATAGCACAACAAATCTATAGCAGAGCTGAAAACAGAAATTGGGGGTCAAACTCTGAGTTAAGGTACTCCAGTATAAATTTGAAGAAATTCCACGGAAGCCAATAGAGTCACTATAAATGTATATCCATGCAACTACAATAGAAAATTTGGTGGCAGATCTATGAACTCTCAACCTCTGTTCTGGGTACTCAATAATTTATGACTCCCCTATTGCTTAGTGATTCTGCTATTGTATGGTAAATATTGTTACACCTGGTTAAGAGCCAGAAAGTTCAACTGATGCCAGTAAACCCGAAGGCCTTTTTTTTAAATCTATCTTTGCTGGAAGGTGCTCAAAAGATCACACTGAAAATTCTAAAACTAAAGTACCAGAAATCAAGTCAATAACGCTGTGTTCACCAATTAAAAATGACCTGGAATCCAAAAGTTTTCTTAATAAACTATATACAAAACCATCCTATTTGCTATATTAAAAATCCTTTGTAACGATCAAAAGAGCAACTTGAGCACTAAAACACAAATGGTTCATCGTAAACTTGCGATCTCATGTGGAACAAAACCCCAAATCAATACAAAACCGCAGAACTTCTCTAATACAAGGATCAGCATTCAACATTACAGAACAACTTTATTGTTGTAACCCCCATTCGTCATTAGCTCTTCTATCCCACTTCATAATTTAGGGCCCAATCTTGCAAACTTAACTTTCAAAATTTCTATTACTCCAATTGAGGGTATGCAAGACGAGGCTCTTAATAATGGAAGTTCATTGGGAATAGAACCTGTTTAATCTGTTTTAACCACTACACTCCTGTATGGCAATATGTGACCAGTAATATGAACAATACCAATACTTACTAAACAAGCCAAATCCAGCCCTAGTACACGCGGCGTAAGTCTACAAGAAGCAATCATTGGGATCATTAAAAAGGGGATAGAAAATAAGACTGCAAATGTATTATTGCCCTTATATAAATCCATGGTACGCCCACATCTCGAATACTGTGTACAGATGTGGTCTCCTCATCTCAAAAAAGATATTCTAGCACTAGAAAAGGTTCAGAAAAGGGCAACTAAAATGATTAGGGGTTTGGAGAGTGCCTCGTATGAGGAACGATTGAAAAGGCTGGGCCTCTTCAGCTTGGAAAAGAGGAGACTGAGGGGGGACATGATAGAAGTATATAAAATTATGACTGATGTGGAAAAAGTGGACAAGGAAAAGTTGTTTAAATACTCCCATAATACAAGAACCAGGGGTCACCAAATGAAACTGATAGGTAGCAGGTTCAAAACAAATAAAAGGAAGTTCTTCTTCACACAACGCACAGTCAACTTGTGGAACTCCTTACCTGAGGAGGTTGTGAAGGCTGGGACTATAACAATATTTAAAAGGGAACTGGATAAGTTCATGGTGGCTAAGTCCATAAATGGCTATTAGCCAGAAAGGGGTTAAGAATGGTGTCCCTAGCCTCTGTTTATCAGAGGATGGAGACGGATGGCAGGAGAGTGATCACTTGATCATTGCCTGTTAGGTTCACTCCCTCTGGGGCACCTGGGCACTGGCCACTGTCGGTAGACAGATACTGGGCTAGATGGACCTCTGGTCTGACCCAGTACGGCCTTTCTTATGTTCTTATGTTCTTAATAGAGGAGTGCCTGTTTATACGAGGGCTGAATTTGGCAAAAAGTTTAAAAATCAAAATAATAACCTTGAATGTTCATCCCCATTGCCGAGTTGTATGCAAAAGCTAAAGCCGGCCGGCCAAAAATGATAAAGGTGACAACGAAGCTGCATAGCATTCACTATGGAGTTCATGTAGCGAGGCAAATGCAACAGCTAAAAAAAGACGACACATGATTTTCAAAAATTATTTGAATAAGGAATCTCTTTTTTCTCTCTCTTCCTGATTGCCTGCTGGGCCACGTACATTAAGGCTTTTCTGAACAACACAATATCTGCAGTTGCCTTCAATGTTCATTCTTCCTGCTTCATTACACAAGAATCAAGGCTACTTTCAATTATGTTAACAGGTAGCAAATTCAAAACCAATAAAAGGAAATAATTTTTCATGTGTGTAATTACAGTGTGGAACTCATTGCCACAGGACATTACTGAGGGCAAAAGTTTAGTAACTCAAAAAGGAATTAGAGATTTATATGGATAACGAGAATAACCAGGGTTACACTTGTTAGTGGTGACATTCATTTTGAAAGAGTAGTTAAGCTCCATGCTTAAACCAATCCATAATGATAAGGAATTAGGTGATCTAGGAAGAGGGTTTTTTGCACCTTCTTCTGAAGCATGTGCTACCTGTCCAACGTCACAGATAAAATAATGGAGTGAATGAATTATAGGTTTGTTATGCTGCAGCAATTCCTACATTCCTAAACTCAATAAAAGCCAGGCACTTCAAACGTTCTGTCAATAGGAAGAGCTCACAATTGGCCAGTTCCTCTGATAGGTGAAGAAATTGAATAATAGAAACTAGAATGAAAATACAGACAGATGTCTGTGTAAGGAGGAGACTTATTTTCCATAGCCCGGGTATCTTTAACAGTGGCATCCTGCAAAGTGAAAATTTGCAGTGCCATCAGTACTTGACCCTACTTTGCAATCAACATGAAATGGACTGAAAGAGAATGCTTGGCCTTAAATAGTGCTGTGGGGTTTATGGACAAGATAGTTCAGAGAATGTTAATATATTCTGCTCTCGAACATAAAAGAATAAATTCTAGTTGACTAAATCAAATAATTCCTTCCCCCATCGAGCCACAAGTCTCTTGTAGAGATAAAGGGAGTGACCCTGCTACCTAACCAAAATAATCTCAAATTAAGATAACTGAAATTGATTGAAATAAATCAATTTTTGCAGAGAGGGTGTCATCTTTTATTCAGTTTGCTTTGCTAATTCATATGCAAGAATCCGAATGTATTTAACATGGCTAATTAGTCTACAAAACTTCTATCATGCTGGGTACAGTTTGTGTTTGTTTTCTTAAAACAATAATTAAGGACACTAATTGACTCAATCAATAAACTCCATTGGAACACAAAATGAGTTAGGCTTTTAGTAACTGACTTTTCTTTTTTTTTTTTTCTTTTAAAGCTTCCTATGAAATCAGCTAGGGGGAACTGTTCAGATAAAGAGCAGAGTAACTCCAACTGTTCCCTCACAACCCAAAGCCCATGGCAGCTGGGATAGAGGACAGTTCATGGGATTCCCACTAACTGCAACATCTCTGAGAACACAATTACTGCAGGATAAATAACCATTCTTTCTGTGGGAAAAGACAGGTTGATAGAGTAGATCAAATGAAATATTGAGACCGTGTCAGAAATTAAATTCAGATGAGTTTGCAGCATCACTTTGTCCCTGTGCAATATCATATTGGGGTTCAGCCGTATCTTCTTGAGGCTCATTCCCTTCTCATGACTAAAATAACAGCCACCAGGGACATGGTCTTCAAGAGTGAGGTAGAGCAGGAAACAGTCTCATAAAAAGAATACGCAAGTCTCAGGAAGGCTAACGAGGACTCAGACAGGAGTAGGTTCTCTGCCTCATGAGTAAGCGTGTAATTGCCCACTGAGAAATTTTGATACTATAGGATGAGAAAAGCTTAAGCATGATTGTACAGATGGATGACAAACTGAGAATGCTGCAAGATAAACCTTAATAGAGCTGAATAAGGGGATGGTCCGTTTTAAGTGTAGTAAGTAGTTGAGGTTCTGAGGTATCAAGGCCTGGATTGGGGGCACTCGTATAAAGAACCTCTTTTATTTAGATGAACATATTCCTTCAGCAAGCAAATGTTTCCCTGCTCTTTATTATGAATTCACAGACATGCAGGGAACAGTTTCTGTCTGTGAAAGCCATGCCATCCAATTCAGTGATTTAGTTCTGGATGGAGTATTTGGCCATGGCGCTATGAGATCAAGTCTGGACAGTTGGGGAGTTTGATCAGAGGCTGGATGGCTACATATAGAAGGCCTGTCAACCAAACTGGTTTCACCAGTGCAGAGCTCAGAATGATCATGGATTTGTCTCTTTTCACTTTGAAAATCATCTTGAAGATCAGAGGAATCAGCAGAAAAGCATACAAAAGGCCTTGGACCACGATAGAAGGAAGACAACCCATACCCTCTCTGGAATAAATAGTTACCACACTCAGCGTTGACACGAGGGATTAAAGGTCTATCAACAGGACCCCAAATGCAGGAATGTCAAGTTTTTCTTCAGATCGGGGAAAGGTATTCAGAGTGTCACAGCTAAATAATGGACAGCTCTACTGACATCTCATAAATGATGACTGACTGCTCAGAAAGTCCATCTTAGGAGGTGAAGACCCATCAGGATTTTCCCATATTGGTGGCACCATGTCTCAGATTTGATGGCTTCCAGAAAGAAAGGAGATGAGTGAATGCCTTCTTGCCCATTTATGTAATGCATCACAGACACTGTCCATCATGATCCGCATGATGAAGTTTTGAAGAACAAGTATGAAGGCCATACAGGCTAGCCTGATGGTTCTTAGCTCCAGGACGCTGACATGGCATCTCATAGTCTCTGGAGATCAAGTCTAATAAAGGAAAGGGATCTCTGCTTAATGCCACTGAGAAAAAATGCATTAGCAACAGCAAGGAGGAACTGAAAGGCAGCCTGGATGGTATGAAGCCAACAGTCCTTCCAGGGACAGCCACCTCTTCAGTACAGTGACCATTTCCGGGGAAATACAGACGTCTTTACAGCGTATCTAAATTCCTTACCTGGCTCTGCCACAGGCATCAGCAGAAGGACCGGTGCCGCATCTCTCATGCTGCCCAACTGTTTGGAGGTGTTGCCCTAGGAGAGTGATTTTCGGTCTGGGAGCTCTCTTTGGAATTGTCTCTGTGCTTAGACCAAGTATGCACGTCAGGGTCCCATTTATGAGTGGATGAAGGTACCCGTGATGTTGTGTCTCTCTTCATGGGGACAGCTCTTTCTGAGCTAGAACTTTGTTAGCCCCTTTCTCCACTGGTTCAGGTGAGTTGCTGGATGGCGGCCATGGTCTGAGCACTGCCTAGGGCCCCACAGGCCCAGATTCAAGACCTGCAGTCCTTCACAGAGGATTTAGATTCCACTACAAGGTGCAGCAGTTGACATGCAATGCCTTGCCTCACCTCGCCCCGCTGTACACAGGAATCATTGATCGCATTTTCAATTTTTATTTTTTTTTATTTTGTAAGGAACACCCATTATGATAAATAGCAAAGATAAGATTAGCTAAACAGGCTGAATTGGGCTGAAAAAGACCAATAATGGGTCTTTGAAGAAAGCAGTGGGTTGGACTTCTGCTGGTCTCTAATTCACTGCCCTAAGCAGCAAGGGGAAACTGAGGGAGGGTCACACCCTTTATACCTAGAACAAAGAGGTAAAAGGACACATGCCTGGCCCCAGTGGACACTGCTATGAGAAATCCAATCTCACATGCAAGAGGCAGATGTGCATCTATAGAGGGATCCACACTGACACATACTCAAAGAAGAACCAGAAAACACAAAGCCCTGTGGGCTGAGAAGAGAGACTGCAAAGAAAGAGCGAGCACTCAAATGGGCAAACGGCAGCAGAGACCAAGAGAACAGGAATACAGAAATACCTCAAGGATGTTTCAAAAGTGCCGATGCCCCTTCCCAAAAATACACCTATGAAAATGAAGATGAAGCTGGAAGCGCTACAGAATAAATAAATCCATCCCCACCAAAAAAAAAAAAAAAAAAAAGGCTTTGTTTTTTAACTGGAGTTCAAAAATCTGTGTGATTTATTCGTGCTCAAGCTATACCCTAGAGAACATGGAGATACACAAGCTAAGACTGCATGAGATGCTTAACCATATCAAAACAAGTTTTATATCAGAAATGAGTCTCATTAAAATGTATCTTTACTCTGCAACAGTTATAAAATATTAATTCTGTTACATATAATAATCACATTTAAACATAAAATTTTAATTTGAAATTCTTCTCCTTGCTAGATTTCATGCAAATAATGAGGAATAAAAAATTCCTATTCATATCTTTCTAGTCCTTTGGCATGTAATTACTTTAGGGGGGAAAATATACCACAAATCTCTCAAATAGCAAGCATCTTCCATTCAAACATACCTGCATTTCACAATCTGCTCGAAGATTAAGTTCTTCACAGCATTCCCTGGATACCCTCAAGAAGATATAATCCTTTGTTTTCTCTTCAATAGCTGCTTCATAAACCTTCTCTTTGGTTCCTTGGGTCTGTACTGACTTCTCTTTAGTGACTGGTAATAAATAAACAGCATTGACTTTGGTCATCACCAGCCGTCCAGCCAAAGTGTCTTCAGAAAGCGTTTCAGTGAGTTTAAAGCGGCCAAAAAGTTGTCCATTTTGGGCATACTTTGCACCTCCGGAAACACCAGTGAGCATGAAGCTTGCTACAATCTGCAATTGCACTTTTATGTTGAACCTAAATCAGAGAGTATAAAGTTAGGTCAGAAAAAGGAGTTGATTTTCGGAACCAGGAGACAATGTAATCAAATAAAAAATGTCCCCAACTTCAGACACACTACACATACAGGATCCAACCCTACCCTCCCTTCTTCCTCAGAAGTTCAATGGAACAGTGTACATAACTACTCATTGTGAATAAGGGTGGCAGAATCTGGACGTGAGCAAAGGAAATTTAAGCACAGTACTACAGAACATTCAAGAATTCTGTGCTTCCATTCAGAGATGGCAGCTACAAATTCTGTTGATAACAGAAAAATTCCCCAGCAAGCATTTGCTCTCTCTATAATGGCAGGTACGGGGCCTTTTAAATATTATTTAAGGGTAACGTACTTTAAAGCAACAAATATTCAGTTTATTCAGAATGAAAAGAGAATATGAGAGTTTCTTATTTTGGCAAGTAAATCTGGTCCATGGTTCTAAAACCCCGCTGCAAGCAAAGCGGCAACGACGTAGAGAAATTCTGTAAAGGATAACATGACTGATGTACTCCTTGCAGTCCTCAAATGTATTCATTACAAAACACACTGACTTGAATCAGACCTTTATTAAATAAACTAGTGAAGATATTTTTAAAAGTGCAAATATACATTACCTTGGTGAAGGAAAATGATATATAATAAAAGGAAGGAATGCAACTTTAAGCAAAGAAAATAAACGAAGAATTCAAAAATGTCTGAGGGTAATAGTCTCTTTATTTTGCTTCTGAATGGAATGTAACTAACATCAAAGGGCAATTACACACTGCCATATCTCTGAAGGTTTTAAAACACAATCTCAATAGACAGAACCACATCCCACAATATTTACACAGGGAAAACTGCCTGAAATCAGTAGAAGTTTTGCCTGAGTAAAGGCTGCAGCATTTCCACCACAGCAATAAAGAATTATTATAATAGCTTGTAAGTTTCCAATGTATTCATTAACTGACTACTTCAGATTCTTGAGGGACATATACACAGGTCCAGGACAGAATACGGTTCCTATTTGTTCTGTGCACCCTGTTCCAGGTGCAGATCAGAGAAAGCAGGCTGCTCTCTAGAGGTGCACAAAGGGCTATTATACCCTCACAGTTTAACAGATTCTTTTAAAACTTTACAAAATTAGAAGCAAAACCAATAATAATGAGAACAGATCGATTTTAAATGAAGGATTAATATCTAATGTATCACATGCTTAATCACACTGGCAATCTGTGCATAAAGCTCCTACGGGCAGTGAGTTCTTTCTGCTCTAACATTTAGCCATGGGTACCCCACCCAACATTCAGGGGAGAAATAGCAAACTCACACTTCGTACTTACACTTCTCAAAAATACATTGACATTACAAAGGAAAATGACCTATTAGCCTGTCCTGTCTCTTTTCTAAAGTACAAAATCCACTATGTTTTTAGTTCTTTCTTCATCCTGGTTTCAAAATGTGCCAAGTAACAATGAAAGCAGAAGGGATACAGAATACATTGTTTTCCATTAAACTGAGTGGTGATCTTTTTATTATGTGAAATGGCCAGCTTTCTACTATTAAGGGTGTTGTCTCCATATGATGCTTTCCACATTTATGTTGTCCTTGTTCAATTCATTCAGCTTCCTTCCAGCCATTACTGGTAAACTATTAAAAGTGCACATGTAATACTATTTAATCCATTGTAACAGCAAATTTTTACTACAAAGTATCACAGTTCCAAACTAGTACTAAACCCAGGGCTTAATCTATAGACTCCTCGACTCTAAGGTCATAAGGGACGAGTATGATCATCTAGTCTGACCTCCTGCACAACGCAGGCCACCGAAGCTCACCCACCCACTCCTGCAATAAACCTCTGACCTATTACTGAGATATTAAAGTCCTCAAATCATGGTTTAAAGATGTTAAGGTACAGAGAATCCACCAGCAATTGCATCATGCCCCATGCTACAGAAAAAGGCGCGCGCACACACAAAAAAAGAGAATCTTTGCCAATCTGCCCTGGGGGAAAATTCCTTCCCGACCCCAAATATGGCGATCAGTTAAACTGTGAGCATGTGGGCAAGACTCACCAGCCAGACACCCGAGAAAGAATTCTCTTCAGTAAGTCAGAATCCACCTCCATCTAACGTCTCATTGGCATATCTACCACCAGGAGCCAAAGACCAGTCAACTTCCAAACTAGGCTGTCCCAGTATACTATTCCCTCCATAAATTTATCAAGCTCAGTTTTGAAGCCAGATAGGTTTTTTTGCCCCCATCACTTCCTTTGGAAGACTATTCCAAAACTTCACTGTCTGATGGGCAGAAACCTGCATCTAATTTCAAATGTAAATGAAGGTCCAGCACCTCTAGGCTGGACAGTTCATAGCTCCGGCATCTCTTGGCTTGCTGCATCAGTTATAGATGTTTTAGAAAACCCTGTCTGAGCCCCAGCACTTCTTTGATTACACACGAAGCCCTGACCAAAACCCAAACCAGTTTCAGCTCTCTTCTGTGCTTGCTAACTGCCTATGAAACCTGTGAACCATTTGTTTTCACACCTGATAAATCTCTTTGCTTGCATGAAAACTGCATCTGTCTCTCTGTGGCGGTATTTCATTCTCTGTATAACATGTGCACTAAATCATGCAAGCATCCCTAGAAGATAAGGAATGTAATGAACTGAGATGATTTTTGACTTGACAGAGACACATATTTAGTTTCTTCATTGTTATACTTAAAAAAAATTGTAATAGCTTCTAGGGAATTTGCAGTAAAAGTGATCATTAGTTTACCTCAAAGCATAAATTCAGCAGACCATGATGGAAATTAAAATGAATTTCTTCCACTTTTTAAAAGCATTTAGGAAAAAGCATGCAAGACTTTTTCTTGATCAACTTACAATATATCATTCTGAATTCTCTACTAGTCAGTTCCAGATGTGAAGTACAGATCATGCCCCATTCAGATACCTGCTGCAATACTGTGTTAAATGCATATAAACCTTAGTAAGATTTTACATCTCACTACTATTAGCCAGCTATCAGGAAATGTACTGTTTTTAGTTAGTCACAGCTTTCTCTGAATAACTGTATTACCACTATTCTGAGACATGCCACTCTTTAAGGCATCATTTGAAGTGGTACCCGATTAGAACCTTCTTCTCCAGATTATTAAATTATTTCTATAGACTAGGGAGACACCTTCTGGTGAGCTGTTCAATTACCAAATGCTCTAATACTCAAGCACTACTTCCGTCAGGCTTTCCAAACTTCCCCACGTAGAATCCATGTTCATGCTTAATAAGATTTAACCAGATGAACCTCACTCCCCAAACAAAAGTTCCAAATCAGACCAATTAAAAATAACACTTTGGACTTGCACACACTTTCCTTTCAAAGGTCTGTTCCAATAAGTAGATGAATTAAGCCTCTGAACACCCCTGTGAAGCCAGGGAGTAACTTGCAGATGAAGAAACTGAAGCCCAAGAAGGTTAACTGCTAAGTTTTTAAAAGTGGTCTCTAATTTTGGGTGTTCAACTTTAAATAGTGACAGCCTGGTTTTCAGAGGGGGTCAACTAAAGCTCTGGTTTTCAAATCACGGGTCAGGACCCAGTGCTGGGTCGCAGACCTTCAGTTAGTGGGTTGCAGCGCTCCCTGCTGCTGCCGCCGCAAGACTGGAATGCATTGCTCAAAGATGTCATAGTTGGGTCGTGGGCATCAATTATTATTTTCAACTGGGTCCCGAGAAAAAAAAGTTTGAAAACTACAGAACTAGAGGCCTGTCTAAAACTACTCTCCTAGACACCCTGAAAAGTAGGCCATAGGTATCTAAACTTGTGCATCCAAGAATGAAGCACCCAAAATTAAAAGTCACATTTGAAAGATCAAGCCTTAGCTATCTGCCCAATGTAACACTCCAAATCGGGGGGGGGAGGCAGCAAAAGAATGCAGGTTACCTGACTCCCAGTCCAATGCATGCTGTCCTAGAGTATTACCGGTAATTATTTAACTACTTCATGTTCATAGCTACCATTTGCTTTGCTATAGGTTATTTCAAATCCTCATGGAGTTTTTCCAAGAAATAAACGCCTTTATCTCCCAAACAACTTATATTTTAAAAAAAAAAATCAAATGTTTTCGAGGTTCTCTCATATTTGACATCATTTTTCTGGATTACACAATGGATGCTTTCACACTAACAATTAAAAAGATCTGATGTGCAGCTAATCAGAAATGCAAGTCCAATTAACACTTTTTAGTGTGCTCTCACATAAACACTTTACCACAAAAGCCATAATTAATTTTTGAGAGTTCTTATACTGTAAATTCAAGCTTCATGTAATTTTAGAAATACGTATTCTTCACTGAGAGATGAACTCTCAGGCGGTGAGAAAAACTAAGTTTGAGTTTCTTTTGAAACTTCAGCTGTCTTAGTCATCACGCCACCATTGGTACCAGCGGCGAAACTTTTCTAGTCTTTAATTTACTTCTTTCTGTCAGATTCTTCTGGGCAGCATGAAGCTGAAGATAAACAAATTAAAAAGAAATGGAAAATTTCTCAATCTTCCAAAACCTCAGCAAATCCAAACTGCAAATTTGCTCTTTGTCCAATATTCCAACCTTCCCAGCAATGTTATAAAATTTCAACATAATTATGCTTCAATTTCTAGCTAACTAGGCAAAAGGTTGTCTATATTGAGATCATAAAAGTTTAAGACTTACCAGATCATTAGCCCATCCATTGCCAATGCAGGCCAAATATCTTATACTGCATATGGCTATGTGTGCCAGTTTTTTAAAAGGAAATTCTGTACGGTTCTTAACATACATGTGTTTAAGTTCCACACAGGGCATGCACAGTAGCATTTTACTACTTAGTGGCTCAGTGTGATATGTGGCAATGGTCCACGAACTCAGGGCTCAAAGCAGCAAAAACACATTGACCTTCCATGTAATCCAATATTTGAGGCTTCCGCTTGAGTGAGAATCTGGTCTGAAATTTGGAATGTGATGCATGTATACAAATAGCATGAGGTCCAATTATTTCACCTCTTAGATTCACCTGTTAATATGTGCACGGCACTTAAAACGTAAAGCAACATGTCAATGATTGGTATTATTATCACAGGCTTCTCTTTTTTTTTTTTTAATTTGAGAAAGAGAAAGATGATGAAGTTTAAAATCTTCAAAAATTACATGAAGGGCCCAAATATCCAACAGATCCAAGCTAGCATCTAGATTTGAATACTTAATTTTGGCCTCCACATCTGCTTGCTCGTGCAAAGCTCATTTTTGCATATGGAAATTTGAGTGTTGACTTATTTATTCTGAAATTTATTGCCCCTATCATTTGCTCTCAACACACCAGAAATAAAAATTTTGCACAATATTATAATAAATGCAACACACATAAAGCTCACTGAGACCCACCAGAAACTCCCTTATGATGGTCAATTAAAGATGCCTTACCAATGCCATTGCAACCTCTTCCACATGACTCCTTTCAGCACTTGTCCTCTGGCCCTCCAAAAACAGTCTGGGACAACCACTGCAATTTGCAGTGTGTCCCAAAAGTTAAGGGAAAAAAAGCTAGTCTCCGTCTCTGCATATCAAGACTAGATGAATGAACCAGAGTGCTGAATCCTTACCCAAGGATGCACTGCAACCAGCACCCTCCTGCTCATAGTGAGTGAGGGCTGTTAGCTCAAGTGCTGGAGATCATCACGTCTACTATAGGATCACAAGGAGAGAGGCAATCTCACAGTCAGACAGAACAAACCATTCAGGGTGTCACAGATCAAAAACAACACTGTGAATTTCACTCAGAAATCAACTGGCAGCTAGTGTAGATTTTGGAGTATAGATTATATGCTCCAAGTGGGAAACTCTGCTTAGTATAATCCGCTGGCTCAATTCTACACCATCTGAAGCTTCCAAATGCTTCTGCACAGACATTACTTGGGTGCACATAAAGTATTCCATTATGAGCTCAGAATTGAAGGTGTCATTACTGAAAAATTAGCCCTAAGTGCAACGTTTGATTTAAAGGAAGCATCATCAGGAAGCTGGGGATTCTACTAGGTCATCAGTTAACCAAGTTGTATCTGTGCATTGCAGGGGTAGCGTTACATGCTGCATATGAAGCCACGAAGAGGCCTTGAGTTTTAACCACTGCTCTAGATTTTCTTGTGCATGTTTACACCTGTAACATCATTGTCAAATCACGTATACCATCGCTTTCTAAATGAGATCAGTCAGGAATTGCTGAAAGTGAGGAACCAGAAACACTGGTTAACCCACTGCAATCATGGACAAAAATTACTCGAGTCCTAGACCTCTCCTCAGAGACCCTGTTGACAATCAGCAGTTTTATGATCTACTAGCGGCTGACAGAATTCCCATAACAATCACTGCTTGGGACCTGGGCTCACAGATGGGTATGTCATCTTAAACAGATTTTCATTCCATACAAGGGTAAGTGAGATCATTAATCACAAAAACCAAAACAGAAAAATAGTCCAGTATAGCATGACTGTGAACCTGGAATGTGTACCTCATTTTTCAACCTGCATCCTTCTCATATGTCTAATGGACAGCAGATATATAATGACGAAGGATATTCCGGACAGAAAAGGAGTCTACATTATGTGCCTGGCTTACATTTGTAAAGCTATTACTCAGTCTGCCTGTTTAGCGAATACTAGGAAAAGCTTCCACTCTACAAAGCAGTTACTGTGCAGATGTGCAATACTGCTATACAGATCAGGATCTGGCCCACCATGAAGAGGATTCAAAAGTTTTCTTAAACCTGTAATGGGTTACAGAGGAGAACAAGAGTATTTTTCACTTCTGTAACTCCTTTTATCTGAGGATGTCACATTGAACTATAACAGACTTTTTTGGGGGGGGGGGGCCAAGGGAACAAAACAATTCTAAATTGTCTCTGCTGTCCTCAACGGGTTTTTTTTCTATTTAGGGGACTGTAAGAAGAAACAAAATTAACACCAGGACTCTAGAAAAACACAGTACAGTACAGAAAGTGCATCTAGCCCTAACCAAAGGCTAATGTAGACAAGTCTTTATTTTCACAGCCGTTTATTACTACAGTATATATTTCCTTTCTCCATTATATCCAGCATATATTTCCATTCTCCTCCTTATTCCAATCTTAATTTCCTTTAAAGATGTAAGAAGGCTTAATGTCTAAACTGTTTGCCCTTTCAAAACCAGTCAGAGAAGCATAATTACAATGAAAGGGTAACAGCTTAATACTTTTTAATAGGGTAACATCAGTCTTTTAAGAGAGAATTTTGTAAAAGTATTACTTACTTGCTGACTTCCTTATACTGTGCTATTTCCTCAATATAAAGGAGGTCATGCAACCGTGACTGATAGTTGGTCTTGGTCAATGATTTGTCCAGGACAGACTGTGTAAATAGCTGGTCGGCAGATAGAGGAATTTGGTATCTGATAAGAAGGCTCTTCTCCAATTCAGTAGTTTCATTAGGCTCAAAATCTACAATAGTCTTAGAAGTAGAATCCCAACGCTTAGCTGTAGTTAGTAACTGTTGCCGTGCATGCATCAGATATTCAAGATCTGCTTGTGGAGATACAAACAGGGACAAGACTTCAGTTCAAATTTTCCAAAAATCATTTTCCACACTTTGACCCGATATACTTGACGCGTTAGATTTTTTTCCGATTAAAATGCCCCACCATTGCATATTCATGTAAAAGAGGAAATAATCGTGAAATTATAGGCTAAACTTAATTAGTAATGAACAGCAATGCAATGTTTTGGTTCTTCGAGGAAAAGACAGAATTACTGAAGTCACTCAGCTATCTTAAAATAATCAAACTATAGGTGAGATTCTCCTTTGTCTAGGACAGCTATGTAATTTTACTGCTAAAGAACCACTCCAGCTTCAGATGCTAATTGACAATAGACACACAAGAATATAACAATTCTACAGATTGCAGCTAGAGAGAGTGAACACATTAAATGAGCAATGGAAGGAATCTATTATTATAAATAGCAGCAAGCAGAAGCATCCATAGTATCTGGTGTCCTTTTCAAGGTTTAGACATAATACAAAAAAAGAGAAAATAATCCATGAACCTCACAAGGAAGTCACATCAGCTAAACAGCGAGAGCTAGTAGCACAGGTGATTGGGAATCTCATAACTTGCTGTACACATAGGAGGTCTTCAGCATACTAAAAACTAAGTTCTACATTAATCTAACATTAAGATTATGCATTTCAAAAAGACTGCCGATTGTGTACATCGTACACACTCAATTAATTCTCAAGAATCAGTTGAAAGTGTGACCCATACTGATAAAGGGAAGCAAATTAATTTTTCAGCCTATCCTTTTTAAGCTCTGTTGTGTCCACAGATTGTATCCTAAAATCATAAACATGAAGTCAAGAACGTTTCATAGACATCGCAAAGATTCAACACATGGCAAGTGCACTCAGGAGGACAAAGTATAGTTAGCCGTTTCATGTAACAGAACTACAGTTAAGGTAAACGCTGCAATGGTTTGGCTTCATGGTGAAGCAATAGCTACGTTTTAATGCATCATTTTTGAACTAGGCTTAAAATGGGTGCCCAGATATCACAGCAGTGCAAGCTGTGAAAGACTGAAGAACGACCCTACAGCCTCAGAAAAAGTACTTCATTTTATCTTCGTCATTCTGTCTCCTAAAGAGATGAAAAATGTGTCGTCTGAGTGATAATATGTGGTCTGCTTAGCAACAGGAATCTCAACCCAACATCACTATTTCAGCAATAGAAAACTGATCTGTCCCATTTAATAAACTCCTTTAATATTTTCTGAAAGATCATCTAAGAGAGATTAGAAAAAAAACACAAACAATTCTCTTCTTTCGCTAAACTGACCTATGTAAGATATTACTGACGCACAACAACAAAAAAGGCCCATGTCTGATGATTTCAGAGTTTGGAATTATCTCACCATGAGTGGTACATTTTCCTGTATTAATCATATAGCATAGTACAGCTCAGTCAGACAACCAGGACACCGTCCTTGTTTGTTAGGAAACTGGCTATTTGATATTACATGCTACAGACACGTCCTGTACCTGGAGGTCTGACATAATTATTTTCTGAGTGTTAACGTGAAATATGCATACAGGGTTGCTTTCTTAAGAGGCACCTTGTGAATTTCCAATTCTAGGATCATTTCCAGTGTACGAAAAACTAATGTTTTCTTGATTACTTGTAACTTTTTCCAAGGAAGATGACAGAGGTTGCTCAACTTAAATGTCTCTTACAAATACGGAGGATGCTTGTCTTTTATGAAGTCATAGCTCCAAAATCCTTAACAGCTGTCCCATTACTGACCTTCCCAAGTCACTGCATAGCTCTAGCTGTCATATAAGGATTTGCACCAGCAGTATAGTGCTAGGTAAAGTAGCTGAAGGCCTCTCTCAGGATTGCTTGCTTGATGTTTAAAAAAAAACAAAAAAAAACTCTTCTTCCATCAGACCTCTACATCCTCTCGCTCACCCCCACTGTTTAAGGGAACATAAAGGCAAAAAAAAAAGGAACAAGATATATGCCTAACAACATTATTCCATCACTTACTTTCAGTTGGCTCATATTCTGTCTACACAGATTATGAGCTCTTCAGGGAAGGACTTTGTATTTATATTTGATTGTAAAGAACCTAACACACTTTTGGGCCTTAGATTAATATTAGTAATAATCTGACCAATTGGAGATTTCCTTTTCTATCTCTGCACACAGAGATGCAACATCTCAAAAAGAGAGTCTAGAGTGAACTCGTCAGGCAGTGAAGTATGCGGCTTCATCTATCCATTTTGCACTTAGCGTGCCATGTATATTGCCCGTACCCTTGATCTATCGTTAGTAGTCAGTACGAAGAAATCCTGGCAGATTAAACTGACAAGGACACTAACCTGTCTGAAGATTAATAGTTGTGACTTTGCAAATAAATTAGGTGTGGCTCTCTTGGTCTTAAACAGTTCTACAGTGCAAGGGACACCGGGTCTCAGCAAGTTTACTGACTTGAGAAACCTGTCAGCTACGGTTAGCCGCCCTCTTACGTGGAGATCACATAATAGTCCCTGAAAAGACCACAGCCTTGCTCTTAAGCATAGCCTCTTATGCCACCTGCTACATACTCTACATGGCAATATAGTGAATAGAGGAGACTACAACTTCCTGCTTTGCATTATAAGTGTTCAGGTGTTCGCTATTTATGTTTTCTCTTTGCTGATCTGGTCAATGTAAATCTGGTCTTTGTAAACGAAGAATAAGAAGAGCAAAAAGCAACAACTACAAATCTAACCAATCTAGATATTATGTATATTACTGTTTTGCAATAACTATTACTGCAAATAAAAAGGTTTTAAGAGTTTTATATCACTAAAGAAATATGAATTTCCTGGATCGTATAAAGATGTAGAGGCTTGTCTTCACTGACAGCGACGAATTTCCTAAGATTTTCCACTAATAGGAGTACAACTGGCTGCCTTTTCCTACCATCTTTAAGAAAAGATTATGCTAAATGGTTTGAAGTTCTGACCTCCTGTCGAGAGAAACGGATTTGCACAAATGTCCAAAACAAAACTCAGCGCTCAGCTCTTGGCTTCTCAATATTGTAAGTCTGCTAGACAACACAAGTTCTCATTTGCTGCCCAACAAAATATTTTTAATCACCTTGGATTTTATGCCAGATCTATACTGAGCTGTCTCTGAGTAGGGGGGAGTGTGGGTTTCCCTTTGCTTCAAAGGACAATTCTTTGTCACATCAAAATATTAAAATTCCTCATAAAGCATTTTTTAAGCTGAACCTAATAAGCATCTAGAGAATAGTGGGTAAAAAAAAGGCATGAACAGGACCACAAACTTTTCCGAACAGCCTAAGAAAAACACAAACACTAACTAAAATCTGTGACAAATGACTCAAAACTGTGAAGGAAGAAAGACATTCATGTGCTAATCAGGAAAATCTTTTGCAGACGGGAAAGGTAGTCAGAAAAGCAGCAGCAACAAATTGGTTTTATTTATTCAAAAGCAATGAGAAATGATACTAGAAAAGCAGAAGTGAATATTAGACATTATTCACATCTATCTGACTCTAGCTCTCAGTTGCTTTAAAATGTCCCAACAAAGGAATTGTAAGCACTTCCCTTGGGAGATACTGCCAAAAACTATTAAATGTCTCTTTCTGAGATACATCCTCTATTTTTCTTCCCTCATTATTCCTGGTTATTCCCACTGCAACACAGTAAAAATGTTTCTTAGGCCTGTGAGTCTTTACATCCCTCCAATCTTCATAGATACATAGACAACCATGCCTCACCCAATCTCCTTTGCTTGTTGCCATGCAACAAACATTTGCCTCTTTTAATGTTTCCCCATAACTCAATCACTCCTGCTTCCAGATCATCTTTCCCTTCTTCTTTGAATGCCTACTAACTTAAAGACATCTTTCTGATAACGAGGAGACTAGATCCAAAAGTTTTTATTTCCTATTTGTAACCGACAGACACAGACCAATGCAGTAAACAGAACATAATGACCATCACAACATTTAGTTCAACTTTCACTTGAACACGTAATCGTGTTTTCTGCTCAGTGCAAGTAAGGACAATATTGTTTTACAACAATTTCTAGCATTTCTATAGCACGACTTAGGACCACGCTCTCCTGTAAATTGACAAGGCAACATTAACTCAAATGACACTATGGGCTACAGCAGCAAAAACACCACCATCAGAATGATCTGGGTTCGATTGAGCGGTCCGTGTAGATGCGCTCAATCGATCCGGAAATCACCATGGCAACTCCAGCCCCAGAACTGGAGTATCGCTAAGCCGTCCGTAAGGCATTTCCAGTCAGCTTACCACACTATGTAGCGAGCTTTTAGTAAGTCGTCAGGGGATACGCAGGGTATTTTACGTACCTCGTGCATCTCCCATCAACTGCTGCCGAAAAGTGCGCCAAGTGTAGACTAGGGCTATGTCAATTTACACCTGATAAAGATATGGGTCCAAAATACCTTTTTAGACATGAAGGACATCACATAATATGTTATGAAGGACATTCATTATCTGTGAACATAAATGTTCTCCACACAGGTGTAAAAAGGTAAAAAATAGTATGACATAACATCAAATGCTGATCATATTGACTGATGAGCTCTACAGGAAGTGTTTCTGATTCTGAAAATTATCCCTAGGAGAAACATTCTTGTAGACATTTCTATCAAGTTTTGTTCTGTAGAAAAGAAAGATAGCTGAACATTACCTTCTGTTGAAGCAGCATCGATCATTACTCGTTGCATGAGTACAGGTTCCAACCCAAAATCAAACACTACGGTTTGGCGAAACGTTCCAAAGATTTCCGTTTTGAAAGCTATACTGACTTTGTATACGTAATAATCTATTCCGTTTTGGGCCATCTTTCCTCCTATCCATTCCTGACAGTTTTCTGGGACTTCTTGTGATACCTGGGTAGTGCTGTCTCCAGCAGATATTGCAACGATACTAAAATGAGGACGATGGGCATCATAAAGCAATGCCACACGATACAGCATTCTTGCAGCCTACAGAGAAATGCAAATATTGAAGTGACAATAAAATGTTGAAACTTTTACGACGTTCTCTATATGGGGCCAGATTATGGGAGACTAAATGGAACCTCAACTTCATTCAGCAGGCACAGTTAAATCCCTGCACTCTCCACAGCATAGCATCCCCGGTAGTTCTCAGCATCCACGTTGGCAATCACCACCTCAGTGGGGACAAACAGAGTGGAGACTAGGCCATGCCCCACCACTTCACTTTAAAGGAAGTGTTTTGGAATTGAAAGGCTAATTACAAAAGTCTGTGGTTTTACTGTAGTTAAGAAATAAGATCCAAGTGCCGCAGCATGCTAGCTTCTAGTATTTATGCCTTTTCACAAGTGGAGGAATCTTACCTTACAAGTGAGAGCAAACGTCCACGTCTGTTGAGACTTTTTGGTGGTGACAGTAACTGATAGTTCAGGATTATGCTCTACTCTGACTCCTTCTACACATTCACTAAGCTAGATATAAAGAGAAAATAGCCTAACATTAGACACTGTCAAATAAAGAAGACATTCAGGTCAAGTTAATATCTCATAATAGCCGGTTCCTAAGTTAAGGGTTAGTTTCAGCAAAAAAAAAAAAAAACATTGTACAGTATTCTAATATCAATACAACACAGGAACTAATTCAGATATCTGTTAAATCAGAATGGAAGACAAAGATTAAAATTATAATTCAACTACATCACTCTGTGTATGCACAAAAAAAACCAAAACAAAACAAAAAAAACCCAACCATCCAGGGAGAACAAGCACTGGACCACATTTTCATAAACATGGATCTCAAAAAACCAGTTTAGGTCAGTTATGTCTAAGATTTCAGTTGAAAATAAGGGTTGTATACAATATGGTACCAAGACTTATTGGTGCACCAACAGATCCAATGTTCTCAGTGATTTCAATGAGAGCACTAAGGTGCAAGTAGAACAGAATTCTGCTGATTAATCCACTTCATAGTGTCACTTTCCCCAGATTTTATCAACAATAGATGGACTGAAAACCCCTTAATGTCCGTAGTAAGAAGAACTGGTTGCATGCTGAAAAAATAGTGCCACAGCTACTCTTCGGAGTTACAAAGAGTTGTTAGATTTAATCAGATCCATAACCTTTATTTTTTTAGTATTCACAAACATTTGCATGATCAAGTGAATGTTTGAGGAATAACTTTTCTTCATGGACACTCCTGCAATTACAGGCAAAGATGGGGAGTTCTGCACGAAAGAGTATTCTCACTGAAAATTAAAGCTTTGCTATTTGCTGTTCTCCAGTTTAAGAAGTACCACCATCTGATCAGGGAGCAGGAACACGACCACACAACTTGATTGACTCAGTCAATATGCAAAGTGAACAATTTGCGATGAACCCACACGTTGTAGTTGATAAACTCTTTACTGAACTCCTGAGGAGAACAACTGCATTGCAAAAATCAGTCTTGGTCTATGAAAGCTTCGCAAGCAGGAAAAGTTCTTTGCTAATGAATAATTCAACTAGTGCTAATGCTAAGGGCCAAAAGCAGGCTCATCTGTTACTTCTAAATATGAACACAGAAGTTTGTTTTCCTTACCACCTTCTCAGGCGATAACGAATTCATCCATTTCTCAATTAAGGTTTCCATATAACTACCCGAACATTGTTTGTTTTCCTTCTGCTGTTTTAATCTTATCAATCGGGAAGCGTATCGTTTTTGCCACTCCGTTAGCTCTTCCTGGGAATGTGCTGAAGTACACTGTGCACCGTACCTGCAGATTCCTTGCTCTAAAAACCTACATAAAACAGGAAAGACAATTATGCCTCAAACTTTTCAAAGTCTCCAATTAAAAAAAAAAAACAATAATTAAGATTTTATTTCAAAGTTTTTCTCTGGCTTTTGAGTCTCTCACATAAAATATAAAATGGCAGGATTGGTATCTAGAAACTGGTTTAGCCACATATACATGTAGGTAGAGCGTACATTCAGCGGCAGCCTCTCTTCCAGCAATGCCCATAGTGATATATCCAAAATTTTTCCAATTTAACCATAAAGTGCTAAGAAAGTTTTACTTTCAAATAAATGTGCGCCAAACACCTAACAATATCAATGACAAACTTTTCCCTAAAGGCCCTGTTATTACTTATCAGATACGTGCTCTTTCAGCAGAAGTTTTCTGAAGCAACAGTGACATCATGTGGTTCTTTTAGTGAACTTTAGCTATGTAATGTGCATGTTTTATACATAGTTTCTTTTTTAAATCTCCCAAGGGACACACTGCACGCCAATCTCTTTGACAGAAGAGAGTTAAACCAAGTATATGTACAGTATTTTGTTTGTTTGTGAATTTTTTTAAGTAATGTACGGTTCTTATGTGATAACATTTTGCTGATACTTACAAATCAAGAAACCCCTTTAGTATCATTTAATCGCCCACACATGAATTAAGAATTTCAGCCCTCTCCAAAAATGCTATGAAGCTGTTATTCTACACTTTGCATCCAAATGTATATATTATACGGAAAACATTTTTGCAGTTAGAACTTTAACTTTGTATTAAATAGTGTAAAACATATCAGCTGCTGGAACTGGTTTTCTTTCATTCCTTTAAAGCAATAAACACTTAAAATTAGATTGGACAGAGAGAGAATTTGAGGATAGAATTCATTTTTTAAGGTTTAACGGTGTGGTGGGGAAGGTAGTCCACCCCAGCAAAGAAAGTGTTAATGGAGCCCTGGAGAGGCTGTGCCCATAACAGCCAATCAGAAGGGCCAAAAGAGAAACAGCCAATCGGGGCCAGGCAGGTCCATATAAGAAGGGTTGCCAGCAGCAAGGAGAAGTCAGCCACCCTTTAGAGCACACAGGGAGAAAGATGGTCAGTCTGCAGGGCGAGGCAGGACGGTTCTCTGGGATAGAGCCGTGGCAGGCTCCAAGGAAGACGCAGCCATGAGCCCTGAAACACGGACTGGGGCAAAGTGTAAGGCTAGCTCCAGAAGAGAAGCAATCACTGGGCCCTGGAGTTAAGGGTCAGACAAAGACAGCAGGACTGACTCCAGACAGGGAGCAGCTGACCCTGACTCTGGACTGCTGTGACTTCTAAGACAGACAAGTGGCCATGGACTGTTGAAACCACCATTATGCCCCATACTCCTTTCCCCTCCTGCTAAGAGAAAGAAGCAGGGACTGAGCCACAGCCAAAGGACTGTGTCACGAAGTGAACTCCCACACTTCCATGGAGACACAGATCTGGGGATGGAGGAAGAATGGGCAATGCATCACGGGAGAGGGTGCAGTGGCCACCAGAGCAACTCCCTGGGATGGCCATGAGAAGGCGCCGTGGTGATGAGGCGGGACCCTGTCACAACAGTGTTATGAAATCATCTGGTACACAGACAATCCTCAGTTCTACATGAGAAACCTAAAATTGATTAATTAAAACACCACAGGTGCCAAACAGCTGAGAACAGGCAAGGATCTATGCCATGATCTTGTACATGCAAAAAATGTAACTGTAACTTTATGTTGAATTTCATATAGCAGTACAAGTGGGAAATTAGCTTCTCATATCACCACAGAGCATATGATGATTAATGTTATTACCTTTTCATAGTAAACATATTATGTAACAATGCAAATCAGATGGTAAATCTTGAGCTATGTCACAACTGTTACTGAAAAACATTGAAACGAAGTGTCTGATAGCCAACCCACATTCAACTGATTGTTTATTATTTGAATTACTATATTGTTTTTCTTTAAGAATAGTTTTGAAAGTTTAAAAGAATGTAATTGTGTTGTGAAGGCCCAAAGTGTAAATTTTGCATTATAAAATGTAAATAATTTACACTTCATGTTCAAAGGCATGTTCTCATCATATATCTTTAAAATCTTTTCAGTGAAAACAATTCATTGTTTGGATTTAAACATTCCCCAGAAAAGTTTCTAACATCACTATACCATTGCATGACAATTCTAGAGTGAAATTGTTTAGACTAAAAATAAACTGACTAGTCTATTTTCACGGATCAAACTAACTGAAGTGCAAACACAAAACAAAACTTATAAAAAGACGAGTAGAAGAAATTGTTAAATTTAAACAATCCACACTACTAATAGCATTACAAGTAAGCGATTATGTTTTGAATGTATAATTTTATGAACATCCTTTTGAGAAAAAATTTCAAATTCATTCCCGATCTAATAAAAAAATACATGGATATTTAGAATTGCTCCTATTATTTAAAAAAATGTTGACTCTTTGTATCAGAAGTGCTCTCATTTTTCATTAGATATTTCTAGAAACAAGTACTTGGTTCTTCCTCATCAGCGCTTAATAGCAAGATATAGCATTTAAAATCATTCTCCATTAGTCAGTTTTGCACATTCCCTCATTTCTCAGTACTTCTAGCAACAATTACATTTATTTTACATATTCAGTTCCTTATTATGTCTTGAAATTCCTTCATTTTATTATCTGTAGTAGATGGCACATCTCTCTTTCCATATGCCACCCCGAAGACATCTGTGGTTTCAAAAGCTAATATTCAGTGTCTGCACTGACTTTTTACAAATAAATCTAAAATCTAACTCCACAGCCAGAATTATAATTACATGGATTCACTGATCAACACCTCCTTCTCAAACAAAGTTAATAGCGCCTATAATACAGAAAAAACAACGAGAGTCCTGTGGCACCTTAAAGACTAACAAATTTCTTCAGGCATAAACTTTCGTGGGCTCCAACCCACTTCGTCAGAGACAAGTAATCAGTGGATGTTAGATTATAACTTTAATAGAACAAAATTCAGAATTAGGATTAAAAATTTGGCTCAAAAATGCCACTTTTAATAAAGGTGCAATACTGAGTTAAAGGGCCTGAGTTTTCTAAAATGCTACTGCTTCTTTCATATGGCAAAAGTGCTGATTGGCAACAAACAAGTCCAAGAACAAGATAAGAAACTTCACATGCTGCTCCTCTTAGGTGTTCACACTATGGATGTCATCAAAAGGCTACCCAACATCTTTTTGTCGATCTCCCCATATGATTAGCAGGGTGAAATTCTAAAATGCCAACCCCTAACAACTGCTGATGTCAATGGGAACAGCAGGTACTCAGCACCTCTGAAAAATCAGGTCCTAACAGCCCAGACTTTCACAGGCTCAGTCATGCCAACTGAAAAGCAGATCAGATTGCTACACAACCTGGGGAATTAATTTCTGTATACATTTCATATGCACAGCAGAATCAAGTCACAGTGCAGGATTTCCCAGATTAATAAACTTTTGGCACTATATAAAACACTCTTTCACGAATGATGAAAACTACACACTGTACACAGGCAGCATAGTCTAATGGACTGAGAGAGAGAGACTAGGAGTTAAGAATACCAACCTGAACACAAGCTGAGCCAGGCACTTTGTGTCAGCCAGCTTCTCCCTCTGCAAAATGGGGCTCATGATACTTGAGGGTGGATGTTATTAACTTAATTTTACAGAGAAAGAAACTGATGTGCCGAGAAGTAAAGTGACTTAGCAAAAATCACACGCTGAATGAGTTCCCTGATCTAACAGGTAGGTGACATTCCTTGACCTCATATTACCTTATGAATGAGATTGCTATTTGCAAATAAAATAAATTATCCCTCAAACAGAGGCACTTCTTAACACCAATTAATTTTTTTTACTTTACCTTTTACACAATGTGTACTCCTCACTACTTGTGACTCCCCTGGGTGGGGGGCGGAATTGCCAACGATCCTGAGATCCTGTAGAATAATAGTGGATTCAGGTTATTTTTCCAGTTGCCATTATTTTAGAATGATTTGCTGTAATTGCACTAGGTTATATATTTCTGAACATCAACTCACAGGGTGTGAACACACAAGCAGGTCTGCTGTTTTCCCACAGCAATCTACAGAGCAATTGATTTCAATGCCTAAGAATTTTATGTGGGGCAAAAGATGGACTCAATATAAAGCAAGTTACAGAAATTGGTCTGTAATATTACCATAACAAATGGAGCAATAAATGGGGCCTGGCATCTCCAAACAAAACTGCAAAGGAGATATTTCTATCTCATTTCATTAAAAACAATGAGAGTCCTGTGGCACCTTGAAAACTAACAAATTTCTTCTGGTATAAGCTTTTGTGGGCTGCAACCCACTTCATCAGATGCATCAGAAATGTGTTAGTCTTGAAGGTGCCACAAGACTCTTGTTGTTTTTGCTGTATACAAGACTAACACGCTACCCCTCTGGAACTTGTCTCATTTCATTGCAGTTCTTCAAGCAGGTTTCCCCTTTACTCCCAGTCTTGGGTGCTTTACCTCCAGCTAAAACCAAGGACACACAACTAAGCCGTGCCTATACAAGACAATGGTGTTCCTACATCTAGCTATGGTCATTCCATCTTCAGTGCTTCACCATGCATCTTTTAAATATGTTCTGCTTACCGTCTTCCAAATCCTCCACATGGTATCCTGAGGGTACTTTGCTAGCTGCTGCCTGCAACCGCACAGAAACAAAAAAAGTTGGCTCACATATCAAGATTTGACTGAAAGTTCCATTTGCTGCTGTGTTCCTAGATATTGTATTTTAACTGCCAATACAAAACAAAACAAAAAATCCTAACTAGTTCAAACAACATTTTGATCACAAAATTGGGTCTCATGTTAACATGGCAGCAATCACAGTAACTGAACAGAGGAAATCTAATGTGAACATTAAATCTACTGTACCAAGCATACTTATCTCATGAAAGAAAAAAATTTAAGTTGTATTATCTAAACACTTTGGCCCCAATTCTCCACAGCTTGGAGCAACGTCCAAGCTGTGGCCAAGGGCAGCCTGTTGCAGATCTCTCATCATCAGTAATCTGGCTTCAGTTGAAGTAAAAAGAGCAGGGGGCCTATTCTAACTTCTGCAATTGGTGTAAGGCCAATAATAGCCTTTATGCCAGGGGTGTCAAACATACGGCCCATGGGCTGGATATGGCCCACAAACCTCTTCTATGAGACCCGCGACTGCACTCCATGGCTGCGTCTACACTTGTAAATAAAGTCGACTTAATTTACCCTGCGTCTACACTACAGTTTCCTTATGTCGACTTAAGCAGCTTGCTTAAGTCGACTTAATGAAAATTAAGTTGACTTTATAACACCGCCTTTAAATTTGACATAAGGCTTAAGTCGACTCCCTAGAGTCGACTTAAGCCAGTGTAGATGTGGGGTAGCCCTAAGTCGACTTAGGGCTACCCCAGGACTACAACAATACCCTCCCTGTTAGGGGGGGCACAGGGGAGCCTGGCATGCCACCCCACAGGGCAGGGCAGAGCCCTGCCCACTCTGCCCCTATGCCCTGCCAGGGTCCCTGTCCCCCTTTGCCCCATTGTACATATGCACAATGGGGCAAAGGCTGAGCCCCCTGGCACTGGGCAAGGGGTGCCCCCCTGCCACCATGGACCTGCCCTAGGTCCCCCTAGCCCCTAGAAGTCGACCTAGGCGTCCAGTGTGGACACTCTAGGTCGACTTTGTAAGTTCCCCCCAAAGTCGACTTTAATTTTAAATGTGGACACACTAAGTCAACTTAACTAAGTCAACTTTAAGTCGACTTAGTTAAGTCAACTTAAAATTACAAGTGTAGACATAGCTCATGAGACTACACTAGAGCATGTAGGCCCTAATATTTCAATTTATTGTATATACGGTCACTTGAAGTACATTTAAGTCAAATCCGGCCCACCATAGGCAATGAGTTTGACACCCCTGCTTTATGCCATGGGAGGATTAGGCCTGGTAGAGATCTGCTACATAGTGTCTCTTCCCATCCACAACCACCCCTCAAACATTTGATGCCCCTTTTTTCTACCTTGTATTGGGGTCTGAGAGACAGCTGCTGCAGAAAGCTGCAGAACCACACTTCTGCCAGCTGAGTGCTCCCCACTGGCTATTGCTAGCTATTTTAAGGCCAGTCTGAATCACTTAAATGGCACAAAGTAGCCTCAGAAGAACTGAGTGTCTTATTTTTTAAAAGGCTGTTGTTTAAAAGAGAGGCACTATTATTTTTGTGAGTGAACTATACTGCTATTAGAGACAACAGAAATTTACATATGACATTGGCAAATGAAATCGTGGGCTGGTCACTGAGCAGACTGTTCCAAAGCTGAAGTCAAAGCGCAATCATTTTAATTTGCATCTGGAATAAGAGCAAAGACTTCCAAAGCACCGATATCGCTCTTAATTCTATACTAAGAGGACACAAAAGCAATTATTTGAAGAATAAGAGCAAAGTCCATATAAGAAAATAGTAATTCAATCAATAAATATTGACTAGTTTAGACTAATTCCTTCCTATTACAGATGTTGATAGAGCAGCTAGAATTTGCTAATCACATTAAGTTTTAAGTCATGTTTAGGACACAGCAAAGAACTTCGGCGGCTAATTTGGCCTGGAAAGAGGAATCACTTTCTGAGTCGTGAGAAATAAACAGTATATCTAGATGTTCTCATCCCTCTCTCCCCCGCCCTTCAATACAGCAAGCCACAGTTGCCATATTTCCACATTTTTCTTATTCTTTCATCAAAACCAGTTATCCAAGTTTGTGGTAAAAGACTGATTTAAGGATGATAAAGAGTGGTAGGCCAGTGGAGGCTGTCAAGCGCAATGCACTTCGTTCAAAGAACACAGGTCTCGTACAGCACAGAACAAAATACCCTGCAGCAAACTGATCAGGCAGTTTTCATCTTCTTCCCAATAACATGCTTATTCTTACCTCCGTTTCAACAAGAAGCATTTTTAGTCTTGTCAAATCTTTAGTTACCATCCCGTTCTGGGGAAAGAGGAAAATTATCAGTGCATTCGGTACATAAATCCGCTATTGTAAACACAGGCAGCAAGGAACTTGTTTTTCTACCCAATATTTGGGAAAGGGAATGGGCAAAGGGGCAAGACAAATGAGCTGTTGAGCTGTATTACACAATGTTACAAATGAGACAGTGTGCAACACTAAGCAAACATTATCATGCAACTGCTAATAATCTCACACCACAGGTGTCAGCACAGGGTAAAACAAAATGGGATAAGACAACTTGGTAAATAAACTCTAGGAAATCTGGCTATCACCCACATGAAGTATTAACAGGCTCAGTGTTTATAAGACACTGCCCTTCAGAACAAGTACCCTAGAGGCTCTGTGATCTAGTACTAGTGATTCACTGGAAAGGGATTTGACAAACCTTGGTTCTATTCCCAACATGGTCACTGGCCTGGTGGGTGCTGTTGGGCAAATCACTTCAGTCCCTGTGCCTCATCTTCCCCATCTGTAAAATGGGGAGGAGGCTACTGCCCTCTTTGTAAAGAGCTTGGAGAGCTATTGATGACAATCTCTATATAAGAGTGAGGTATTTTTATTGTTAGAACATTGACTCAGGCTCAGAAGGACACAATGTAAGAAATTAACACTGCTTTATCTGTGCTCTAGAAGCTATTTTACAAACTGCCTACTTTTACAATCTAACAACTCTTTCTATTCTACAGTATATTCCCTTTTTTTCGAACAGCTTTCACTAGAAAGTAAGGGTTAGCCTTCTAGCTAAAAAATAATTTCACGTTCAAGCGAATACCTAGTAATATCTTTTTCAATAAATTCATCTAAATACAGTAATCTCATGCACATGGAAGGCACATTCCTCAACTCAGTCTGTGGCTTCATTTAATTGATCACTTGCTTCATTTATTAAGTAAGTGCCACTGAATGAGTTAGATAGCACAGTTTTATAATCCTCCTTTACCTTCCACCTCCACTACAAAGCAACAGAAAGCAACCCAAATATCTTTACTGCAATCAGCACATTTGATAATCCACACACGGAAAAACATTTCAAATACAAGCTCTCTATTTCTTTCCAGAAGCAGAAGTCACAAATCTAACTCATAGGAATGGTGGTTTATAGAGCATAAAGAAGTGAAGTGACTGAGAATCATTCCCTTATATTACTGTGGGGGAAGCAGGATGCATTCCAGCTTATGCAAGTAAAACATCTCAAACTTTATTCATTGGTGTCTTCATTACACAGACACTGGGAGAAGACAGTAAACCATTTTCCGGCTTTAATACTCCTATTGAGAACAACTGGAATGATGATCTTCAATCTGTCATGAGATCCTAAGTTTCAGTTTGGATGCAGGGGTTTCACTTGGAAAGCCCAGGTATGTGACAACCCACAATAACAGAACACCACCCTGAAATGCCCTGCCCAGACAGTAGGATGCATACTTGTTTCTTGCACAACAACCCAGTTTTAGACATTATAAGGAGGTTTGTAACAGGAAGAGGCCTGTTTACAGTCAGTGTCACCCTACATGACAACCAACCCCAACACTTGATAGAGAGGCCAGGATTCATCAATGGGAGCCCTCCAATTACGGGACAGCAGCCCCAATGGTTGAAAAGTGCTACAGTGATCAACAGCAATAGGGAAAACAAGAGCCCCTTCCCAGATAAAAATGAAGGGAGCTTTGTACAACCTAACATTTCTACCAAACATTTTATTCTTTAAGTAAGCTTGAGATTTTTATACACTTCAGAGAAAGGGACCCAACAATTATTTAGAACAGCTCACATACTATACAGCAACAAGTGGGTTTATGGTATTTTATATGTATTTGTATTAATGCTACATGTTTAAGCTCTTAACAAACTCAACAAAGCCTTAAAATTATCAACTCTTTATTACTATTTTCTTGCTTTCACAGAAGGCTTTTTGGCTTCTTCCGACCTAGGCCTGAATTCAAGATTTCTCCTGAAGGAGCTTTTGAAGTCATTAACATCTCAGAATGGATCAAGGAACTGCCTTCCTTACACTACCGTTGATGTTAATGTTACTTAAGTAACCTTAAGTGCTCTGTTGGATCAGGGTCTAAAAGAGGAAACTTGAACTCAGAGCCCAGCAGGTGAATCAAACTCTTATTTTAGAATAAACTATTTGGATTGTTTTCTTGAACAGTTTTAATGTTTACTTTAAAACTATGTGGGTCATCTTTAAAAAACTCAGTCCCAGCCATGTGCTTTCTGCTATAAAAGCTGAACTCAGTCAAATGAAGCACAGACAAAAAGGCCTCAGGTGGATGGTTAAAACAAGTTGGAAATGTATGTTTCTCTGCTCTATTAAACTGAACATCTGTAAAAATTAAATCGCATTCCTTGGGGGATTAGATGCAGACAACTAATTTGAACATTTTATGTATTGTATCATAAGAAAAATTCTGCAAAAAGTATACCGCTCTGAAACATCAGTAAAGCAACAATCTGGGCTCCTGTTCACATACAAGAACCTGAATATTTTAATATACATTCTTCCTTGGATTTTCAATATGAACTATTTTATTGTTGTAATCTGCTGGTCAAAGAGACATTCCAATTTGCTTCTAAATACCTTAAAATCCAAAAGTAAGTTAGTTTTCAAGTTATGTATCAGATCCACTTACCAATGATTCGCCCATCAGTGATTTGGAAAGAATATTAGATACAATTTGCAGCTTCCCATTAAGATGCATGCAACAAAGCACTGCACGGAAAGAGCCGTCTCCCTGGGCCAGTCCCTCTCCCAGCACTGTAACATAAAACACCAACTTTTAGCCTCATCAAGGACACACACAGTTAATTAAATCCAACTCAGTTTTCCCTTCACTTTTAAAACTAAAATGATGTCCGAGACTTAGGTTCAAACCTTTGCTCTCTGGACTGGCAAAACTTGCAGAGGCTTTGCCCCGACATCTCTCACCAACTAAGAAATTATGTGATGAATTCTAAGAAGATGCAAGTCCATCGCCCATTAGCCCAAAGGGCGGTGACCGCATCCTTGAAGTTAGGGGACAAGGATACAAAGGATCTCCCTCATCCCACCAACAAACCACATAAAAACACGCTCAGGAGGATCTATTCAAGCTAGCAAAAAGCATACTTCGTAGTTTGCAAATTTACAAAATCTCCTTATTGGTCAGTTGCTCTAAAGAAATTAATCTTCCAGCTACTTTAAAACAAAAGAGTCAATCCAGGTGACTTGGTATTCACTTGTGCTGCAAATGTAGGATATAGGAATGATTGTTTTAATCCTGATATTGAAAAGCTGCATGTAATAGTAAACTTTGTACCAGTAAACTCTGGGATCAGATAGCTAGACAAACAGATACTTTCTTTGACATCTGCATTAGCAAAAGGTTATATTTAGTGATACAGAAATGCTCCATCCCAGTAATAACAACACTTAATCACATGTATTACCCAGCCAGAAAGGAAATATCCTTTTTGAGAGTCTGAAACCTTAAGGAAAGCTATGTATGCAAGTTGTAATTAAGTAGGAAAGCTGTTTGTTACAGTCAAAAATATACATTATTGTTATTGCAGGAAACAGCCCCACCCATTTTCTATGGCCAGTCACTATGCAGTTCTTAGACGTGCGTGTAGCTTACGGTGCCCAACTTTCTAATTTGTGAAAATCAGACCCTGTCTCCTGCTGCATCTCTCCTCCTGAGGCCCCTTCGCTTCCCTCAAGGCCTATCCCCCACTCTCCATCTTCCTCCCCAGGCCAGGTGAGCAGGGTTCTTGGAATGAGGGCTGACTAGGGCAGGACATGCAAGGGAAAGTCACGCTCCAGAGAGGATAGGGAAGTGCCAGAGCCATTCACGGGTGCTTGTCCAGGCTCCAGGACCAGCTGCTGCTGTTCCCACCCCACAGTGATGGATCCTGGTTACTGCAGATAACTGGAATTTTAGTGTCCAGTAAGCAGTTTTGACAGGACACTGCCAGGTCCCCTTTTTTATCGGACTTCCCAGTCAAAAACCAGACATCTGGCAACCTTAGTGTAGCTCCCATTAATGTTAACAGGAAGTTTACAGGCACAAAGACCACAGGATTAGATTTTCAAAAAAGAAATCAATTCTCCCCACTCAGTGGGTATACATGTCGTTAATGGGAATTATGTGAACATACAAAGGAAAAGATCATCCCAAAAGAACACGTAAATCACAACTACAATGCAGGTTTTCAACTATATAATGGTAACCAAACACTGATTTTAAGATGCCTAAAACATAATTCTCTAAACTCAACAACAGGTTCAGGAAGAGACTTCCCAAATCAGAAGGGGAGAAAAGGCTCCGAAATCACATTTTACTACGTATCAATCTTTGTAGCCAAGATAACATACCTCAAACTTAAGATACTCAATTACGATATTTCACATAATTACCTGCATACATGTATGTAGCTGAAACAGTCTGTTGCAGTAGACCAGCAGATTTTAACTTTTAAATTTTAACAAAATTCTTTGACTATTTATGGGATAATGTAAGAGATTCACCATTACAGTAAGCTTTCTATCAGTAAATACAACTGTTTGTGGAGAATACATACTTCTAGTGTGCATGCTAGAGCATGCATTTCATTCCTTTTAAATCAAAATGAAGTCATGGGGTCTGCAATGTGTCAAGTCTTGTAAAAAGTCATAACTGCATCTTGAATAAAGCTTTTCCTGTCAAAAAGGTTTGTGCGTGCTTCAGTGGATACTGTTATAGCAGACAGGCCTAAAACTTGATACACACTTGGCAGTTTTATTTTATCCTTCCAATATTAATAAAAACTTAGATTCACTGAGACAACCTCTGCAGCTGTCTTGAAATGCTAGCTGCTGGGAGATCAATTAAGAACAAAGTATAGGGCAATACAATCAAACATGTGCATATATATTAGACAATCAACTTTGGTATAAAAGAATTCTTCTAAAAATCACACATTTTAGACCTGGACAAAAAGAGATTTGTACATGGAATGTGCAGGACCAGACTTCCTTCTAGAATAATAGGTCTGATTTTAAAGGCTTATAGCTAGAACACGAGTTATTTTTTTCTCTCTACCATCCATTTCAAAAGAGTGCTTTTGAAAGTAAAAATACTTGTTACTCTGTTCTACAACTGGCACATTTTTTCAATAATTACCATATTACATGTGCCCAATGAGTACAGGAAAAATATTTTAACTGTACAGGTCCTTTGAAATATTCAAGTATCTAGCATAGATGCTGACAGAAAGTCTCTCAGCATCTAAATCAAAAAGCTTTTTTAAGGATAAATCCTAGCATTATTGCCTTATAGCCTTACTGGGGAAAATCTCTGTATTACAATTCAAGGTTAGTTAAGGAGTCAGATCACCAAAAGATGGAACCTACAGACAGTACAATTTATTCCCCAGGACTATACTAAGAATGCCTGATCCCATGCCCAATGAATTGAAAAATTATGATGGTCTTCAGTTGGTGTTAGATTAGGTCCATAATAAAAGGGGAAGGGCATTTTGGCACAGAATGTTAATTCCTCTGTACGACCCCAATTCAATAATACAGTAGAATACTTATTTAACTTTAAGTACAAGCTTTACTATGCTTCTGCTTAAGTGCTTTGCTGAACAGGGATAAATTTAAGCATGTTCTTAAGGTCAAACATACTCTGCTGAATCAGGGTTTAAATGCGGACAAAACATTTATTCTTGCCCCTGGAAAGGAAGGCAAAATTGTCAGTTTCTTTTTTGACCACCAGGGTGATCCTCTTCCCCCTCATCTATGCAGGATGTGGTTCATCCACTGGTAAAATACCACCCTCCACACTTTCAGTGGGGTTGTATGTAGATAATTGTGGGATCCTTCAGCAAAAAAAAAAAAAACAGCTTACGTTACTGTTATTATAAATTATAGCAATAATTTCAGGTAGCACAATTTTAAGACATTAGAAAAGCAAATTATTTTGATATTTGTTTTGAAACATTCTGAAATCCAGAGAACTGACGACATGTAATAAACCGCAATAGATAAAAAGATTAGCATACCATGCCTACAGTCTTCATCTGCTTGCCCATAGTTTTTCTGAAAGAAAAAAAAAGTAATATGTTTTAAAATAATTTTATTCCAATTAGGATAAATGACTTCCTGCTCCAATCAACAGCTTCCCCTGAAATGCCAAATAACCCATTTTCTCTTACACATTTTTTTATTCAAAATAGAAAATGTGATGTAGTTGAAGGTATATAGTTCAACTTTAACGACAGACATATGACTGAGGGCGAGTCTATACTTAAAACTTACAGTGGCACAGCTATATCACTGCAGCTGTCTCCTGCTGACAGTACCGTCCACACAAGCACTTAAGCTAGTAAAACGTATGCCGTTCAGGGGTGGTCTTTTTCACACCCCCAGCAGAAAAATGTTTTGGTAGAATAAGTGCTACAGTAGACAAAGTCTAACGCACTTACCTTCAGAACATTGTCTTTTTCTAGGATTCTGTCCAAATAATGTTTTAATACAAGAGGTGTATTTGCGTTTGTGTGTAGACACAATATCGAGAAGAAAACATAAAACTATGATCATTCCCGCATTTGCGTAAAATTCATACCGTTGCCTATGCATTGTACAGTTTACTCAATCTTGAACTAATATGGGGCTGTCAGAATCTCTTGGAAAATCAGTTTGTACATGTTCAACAGAAACTTGCTAGAGCTTTGCAGCTAAATTCCTAAAAGATTCCATCTAGATGGCAAATCAAACAAGGAGCCCTGTGGCACTTTTAAAGACTAACACGTTTATTTATCCCATGAGCTTTCGTGGGAGAAAATCCCACTTCCTCAGATGCCTGAAGATGGGGAATTTACAGAATGGGAGGAAGAGAAATGAAGGGAAGTGTAAGTCATAGGATCAGGTCAGACTGCTACAGCAAATCAAAGCAGTTGTTTAGATTCAAACACTGGGGAACAGCATATAGAGGAAAGTGAGGTCAAATCACCTGTTGTAGTAAGAAAAAAATCCATAGTCCCTATTTAACCCTAAATTAACGGTGTCAAATCTGAATCTAGATGGGCAACCTTAATTCTGACACTTCCTAAATTTTGAGTGCTTGACTTTGCAACCTTATTAACATTCTTTTAACAGGTGTGTGGGTGTCATTTCACATACAGAATTTAATACACTATTAGTGAATATTTCTGTTGCTGCAATAAGTTTCACAAAAGTTAAAATACATTCCCATTCTTTCTTTAGTCAAGCATTTATTCAGATATAAATTACATTTGGGTCCACAGCCTCTGTTCACAGAAGTTTGAAGAATTCAAGACTTGCATCTGCACTTGCAAGAAGGCAGTTATGTCTAAGCAACATGACAGTGATAATAATGGTGTGATTTCTAGTTAAACCTGGTAAGATAAAAGGCATTCGATTCTTCTTCCCACGTGATCTGATACTATTAAAGAGTTGCACTCACAAGTTGTAAAAAAGATGCAATTCTGTAGAGAAGACTCTCAATTTTGATGCGGTCAATTTCAGCCTGGCACGCCTCCGGGAAGTGAGCTGGAGGGTACTGGCTGAGGGAAAGGAGTGCCTCCGTGCAGTGCTTCACTGCCACATCATAATCCTGCTGTTTGAGTGATTCACATGCTTTTTCACATGACTTCTCTGGTCTTCTGTCTGCCATGACTCAGGGACAGAAATCCTAAAAAGGGGACAATGGGATGATAAAATGGTGATTAGCTTTATATTGCTGATCAAGATCTTGGCAAGCCTCCTTCTGTCCTCACTCTCAAGGCACCCCATCAGTCCAGTTCCACTCATGTTTCCTACCCCACCCCATCCCGTTCCCTAGACTCTTCCTAATCCTTTCTTCATACTACTCTTTTCATCACCTCCCCTCTTGCTCTCAGGGTCGGCCACATGATTCAGCAGGATGCATAGGCACATGCCTAAATTTAAACCAATGCATAGTCCCACTGGTTTCAAGTTTAAAGTTAGGCATGTGCCCCTACATACCTTGCTGAATCCTTATGTGCCCCATTTCTGTGACCTCATTAACAACACTCCTTTTCCTTTGAGTGTAACCTACTTCCTATCCTCCAAGTGTCCTTTCTCTCAACCTTCACTCCTCTCTTCCAAGCCACGCATCTCCTCAGGAGCACTTTCGCTGTTAAAGTTGGGTATGATGTCTTGGGCAGGTGCGTGAGAGTTAGAGAAGGAAATTTAAGTGGCGCGACTACTCATTTCCAAAATCGCTCATGTTTCATTCATATTTATGTCAGCCAGAGGCCCCAGCCAGAGCAGGGACTATTATGATTGCTGCCGTCTTGATTTTTTAGGATGTCTGAGTTTTGTTTTTTAAGATACAGTCTTTTAGAAAAGAAAATGTAATGAAGGGAGCAGGGAAGTTTTTTTCTTTGAGATAAAGTTAACATCCAAAGTGGTCAGGATTACATACCCAAAACATACAAACTTCACTGTCCGCACAGCATAAGACCATTCAATAAATCCGCTTTATAATATCATCCATGACCAAATATTTAAATATACTTTACAGATTCAGGACAGCGATTTTAGGGTGAAATTTTGTTTTAATGGTTGAAGTAGGGAATGATGCTGTTTCTCATTTTCTTTTTAGCAAGCAGCTCACCTTTGACAAATTTTCCTAAAATAAATTCTCATATTTTTATGGGAATATATATTAGGGCTCGACAAATCAATGTTTCTGGTCGCCATGGCGACCAGTTTTAATAGCCTGTCGCCTAGCTCCACTACAGATATGTAATGGAGGAGCACCCTCTGGCGACGAAAAGTAAAATTGCTGGTGCCTTGCTCTGAGCCACTTTTCTCCACCTCTGCTTTTGTGATATTCTAAAATAATGCCCATCTCTAGGACATGCAAAAAAATTCACTATTTGAAAACCTCTTTGTGTTTGATCGTCCTAGGTCTTTATCAATCTAAGGTGCATGAATCTCAACAGGTCTAAAGTTCAAACAGAAAGAACATGCCTTTCCCATTTAAGTAAAATAATCTACTGTGCCTTTCCCCAGTTCCTTCATACTCTTTTACAGCCAATGTTTAAGCAGTACGACTGTAAACAAGAAACGTTCAATATGTTTTGCAGCAGCATAGTGTAATACTCTAAGTGTTAATTTTTCAGACCCACAAGGCAAAATGAATGGGCAAACAATGTTTAAAGATTTGTCAGAACAATTTGGACTAAACTCATCTTGTTTTGATATATTAGAAATGGCTCTGCATGTGTGTGCGAGGGCGCATACATGTGCATATAAGTGTAATACATTAGTCACAAAAATGCAGAAAGGTAATTCTGTGTTCTCTGCCTTTATCCTGATGAAAAACTATAACTTTATCTTCTGACTTAACAATCACCTTGCAAAATTCTGCTCTCACTCACCAACTTAGAGCTTTAACTTTTGCAGATGGAGTAAAATATCATTCCTGTTTTAATTATCACTGCCATGTTACGTTCAAGAAATGAGTTTGTGCATTTAAGCAAACATAACCTTATTCACATGAGTAAATCCACTCATGTCAAAGATGTTTGCAGGACTGCATCTTCAACAAGTATACATTTTCATTACTATTTTGCAAGCTGATTTTCAGTTTTATAGAAGTCGGTAACTACGATTTCAGGAATCATTTGGATCTTATTTAAATAGTATTTAAAGTAATTGATTTAATTAGTATTTAAATGATTTAAATAATTGATTTAAATAGTATTTAAAAGCAATTGATGCATATATGCCAAGTATCCAAGTTTGACTATCCTGACACTTCCTGTCATGTGACTGGTCACTTACATCACTTGCGACTATTTCCAAACCCTGACTGAATGACTTCCAAACTCAAAGAGCTTTCAAGATAGCAATATGAATACTTTCAGGATGGGAATTCATATCCACACATGTATTCAGAAAGGATGAAAGCCAACCCCACTGCAGTCAATAGAAGTTTTGCCATTGATTTTTCTGAGGCCAGGATTTCAACCTCAATGTTTTCTTTCTCACAAGCCAAATTTTGCAAATGTTCACAAAAATCAAAGCAAATTCACAGATTTTTGTCTGGACACAAGTTTTCCAGTGCTTATGTATAGTCCACACCCAGTTCTCTTGCATCCACAATGTAAAAGGCATGAAAATGGATTCCATACTTGATCAGTTAATTCCACCAGTAATCTCTGGTTTGCAATAAATTTATATTGTTTCATGTATTTGGCTCCAACCTGTGAAACCAATTAGGAGATGGAATAGAAAACTAGATCTACCATAACATACAAGGAGTCTAGTGGCACTTTTTAAAGACTAACAAACTTATTCATCGCATGAACTTTCATGGGAGAAAATCCCACTTCCTCAGACACTTGAAGATAGAAAACTACAGACGAATGTTTTTCCTTCTATTCATCTGTAGTTCTCCATCTTCAAGAGTCTGACGAAGTGAGACTTTCTCCCATGAAAGCTCATGCGATAAATAAATTTGTTAGTCTTAAAAAGTGCCACAGGACTCCTTGTTTGTTTTGCTGAACTAGACTGACATGTCCACCCTTTTAGAACTAGATCTACTACAGCCTGCAATGTTCAGTTCACTCAAATGTTTCCCCGTAAATTTCACTGCCCTGAGATTTGCGCCAGTCTTAGGAATACGTAATTCTTTGTAGGAACCACAAATGAAAGAATGGAATTGGCAGTTGGTTTTCTGAAAGACTCAATCATTTAAATTACATTATCCAGTTACAGGACTGCAAAGAGAGGATTTCACTTCCTCCATGCCCTTTTGATTTCATAATTCCTCCCCACCAACAACATATAAACAAAACTCCCTAGACCATTTTCTTTATCGTTTGATGTGTTTATCTCAGCAGCCTAAGAGAGCTGTGTATGCTACAGACCTTACTTAATCTGCTCTAGCGTGCAAGAAGGTACTATTATACTTTATAACTGACAGGCATTTGGCTTCTTCAGAAGATAGGCTGTCTAGCCCTTCTCCCCCAGCCTGTTATACCACAGAACAGTTATTCCAGTTTTGAGATAAATTTACTCCCAGGGACATCTCTAGAATCACTAGGCAGCCGTACATCAAGGTTAAAAGTATCTTGGGAATTAAATTGCCCACCTATAAACTGGTTCTGCCACTTTCCATAGGCTGGCACTGCATACAAGAAAAAAAATATTTATAAATTGTCTTATACTGGCTGGCTGGCTGAAATCAGCTGGTCTGAAAAGTAGTAAAGTTTAACCCCCTGATCAGTGGCTTTTTATACTGAAGAGGCACACAACTTCTTTTGGTTTACTCTCATCCTTAGAGAGCATTTTTAGGGGCCATAGCTGAGTTTCCACCAAAACTCTGGATTAAGTGGAGCTGAGAGAAATCAGGGTTTAACTCCATATCTATTGGGTTAAACTGCTTCACAGACTCTGTATTCAAGAAAGCACCAATAAAGAATGTTGATTATGGACACAGAAGAACAAAAGAACACCGAAATAGGTAGGGCGTCTCGGAGGGGCAATTTATTAATTGAATTTAATCCTAACAAAGCATGCTTATACTGGAGCAGAGTATGGAGAATGACAAATTTAATTGGGAAAAAAAGATTAATTTTATTTTGTCATGCACAATTCACTTACTCATATTGACAAATTCTGCTCATTCAATTCCATACACAAACAGTTCAAGGCATGCAGACATTTAAGGTCATACATCTTTCAGAACTCGTCTATTGTGGCACAAGAGCTCCCCAAGTACAGACAGGCAAGAATGTTAAACATTTTTATCGGCAAGAGGAAGAGGCAGTTGCTAATGGAAATTAATTTTCAGTTCCTCAAAGATTTTTTTTTATAAAATTCAAATAAAACAACATAATTTCTAATTTACTCCATGAGTAAGCATGATGTAGTGGTTAAAGAACAGGACTAGGTGTCAGAGGATGTGAACTCTATTTCCAGCTGGGCCAAAACCTCTCCCTTTGTGAATTTGGACAGATTACTTATGTGCATTAGTTTCCTCCAGATGTAAAACAGTTTAAAATACAAGAGGTGGCATGAGGATTACTCAGGCCAGGTCTACACTGGTGGCGAAATTCAGCAGCAGTCGACGGGAGTTACACAAGCTACGCAGAGTAGCTTATATAATTCCCTTTGACGTCCTAACTCAATTTCAGCACGGCGTTTTCACTGTACTGAGCCAACAGGAAACGTGTCCCCGTCAACACAGCACTATGCCACTTGAGGAGGTGGTTTTATTAAGCTGATTTCCAGATTGACTTAGCGGGCCTTATCTGACTACTAAATCAGTCTGGAAAGACTGATCTGACGGCAGCACGTGTAAACATGGCCTCAGTATTTGAGAAGTACTTTGAGATCCTCACATAGAAGATACAGCAGAAGTCCACATTTCTATAATTATTTTAACTTAGCAACTGTAATAAAACAATGTGTTAATTATGTTTGGAGAAGGCTCTTTAGCAATGGCATAATTACCTAATATTCCATTCCTCCAAGGCCCAAACATGTTAATTTACCTAAAACATGCACTGAAATTAACGGGTGTTTTGCAACAGTTAAGTGAGCAGGATTTGGCCTTACCACACCAATCAAAGTCCAGGCTGACTCAACCAGTGGTTCTCAAGCAGAGGGGTACACATACGCTCTTCTGGGGGGGCATCAACTCATCTAGATATTTGCTAGTTTTACAACAGGCTACATAAAAAGCACTAACAAAGTCAGCACAAACCTAAATTTCATACTGACAATGACTTGTTTATACTGCTCTATATTCCAATTGTCTTATTTTTTAATTATATGGTCAAAATGAGAAAATAAGCAATTTTTCAGGAACACTGTAATTGTGTTTTTCTGTCTGATTTTGTAAGCAAGTCATTTTTAAGTGAGGTAAATCTTAGGGGTACACTAGACAAAGTCAGACTCCTGAAAGGGGTCCAGTAACCGTGTAATTAAATTCTAGTTTTATTCACTGGTCTACGGGGATTGGAGGGGGGAGGGGAGGGTCTGGCCCACCCAATAAAGGATTGCCAGCCTCTAAGTATTTATAGAAGGAGGGAAAGAAGAATGGAGGGGGTGGAAAGGAAGAGCTATAAACATCAAAAACATTTGGCTCATTTATTCTAATGTAAACACCATCCTTTCTTGGCACCCAAGAGGCTTTTGAAGAATTACTTCATGGCCGACTAGCTGGTCCTACAACAACCCAAAAATCAGTGGAGGCGGAGGAGACAGCAGAACTGAACTATAAGTTTACTATTTTGGAAGAAGTTCAGCCCATGATTGTGCACCACTCACTACACAGCACAGCTTAATGCTGTGTTTTATGGAGTCAACGTGTCTGATAAAGCAGACAAGCTGAGAGCTACCCAGCCAAGCAAACAGATCCAGGTACTTTCTCAACCCTCTGTAAAGAATCCAGCCAGACCGATCACTTTCTACCTAACCAACCAACAGATGAAGGAGCCTGATCCTGCTCCCACTGATGTTCCTGGCGGAATTCCCACTGACTGCAGTAGCAGAAGGATCAGGCTCTGAGTCTTGTATGCCAATTTGTACATTTACAAAATAGGCAATGCAGTAAATATTTTCATATTTTAACCAAGCATTAACCCCTCAAGTTGAAGATTAGTGATAGAACAATGATGTCCAACCTCGGGCCATGGGGGCAACTTTGTCGACAAGAAAACATGTAGCTGATTATAAATTACACCCTGCAATTTTTAAAGTGAGGAGTGCTGAATCAGACTCAACATCTGGCAGAGAAACAGGGCACAACTTCCCCAACTGCCCTCATTGATTCTCAGGCACCCCACAAACAGCTCGGTGCAATCCAGTCCCTTCAAAGCTATTCAGCAGTGCACCCCTCTTGATAGTCTGCTGCTCTTCGGGAGAAGGGAGAGAGAACTCAGCCCTGTCTGCTCTCTTTGTTCTTCTCCCAAGCACTCAGCACCACAGGGAGAGCAGGATAGCGCTTAGGGAAATAGTAAAAACATTCAATTGTGGCTCCTTGTTCTTTATGAAATAATTTCTTTGGGGTGAGAAGGCTGGACACCATTGTGGCAGAACTTCTTACAAGGCATAGATTTTAAAGACATTTTCTTACCAATTATATGTAAAACATAAAGTAAAGATGGCTTCCTGGCAATTATTTCAAAGGAGCAACAAAAGCCCAAAGGAGGTTTCTTTTATTATTATTATTACTAGATTTTGCTTAGTGCATCTAATTATTAGAGCTAAGTGAGTGGCTGATTTAGCACGAAAACTGTTCCTCTTGTCTACCTCTTCAGTCGGGTATGAATCACACATCTACAATGAATCAAACACAAAAAATCTATGCTTAAATAATTTAAGAGTGAGAAACAAGCTGGCAGCAGAAAGGAAATTCAGATTTAAGATTAGAACACTACCAATGGAGGAAGACTGGAACTCCAAATATCCCAGCCTAAAACATTAATAAAAAAAGAAGTTACTAAATGGATTTTATTAAAAGTCTAAACCATGGGTGTCAAACATGTGGCCCACGAACCTCCTCCATCTGGCCCGTGGCTGGGCTCCATGGGACCACACTCTCTCCTTTACAGAGACAGACAGTGCGTGGGGTCTCGCAGAGCACAGTCTGCACAAACCGCGCTCTGCAATGCCACAGGAGTTCTGTAGTATTTTGATTTATGGTGCGTACGGCGCACGTGAAGTACATTTAAGTCAAATCTGACCCACCATAGCAAATGAGTTTGACACCCCTGGTCCAAACATTGAGAGAAACAGAGTTAATGAAGAAGGACCTAATCCTGCAATTTTTACTCAGGAAAATCTTTCATTTCATGTCATTTACTGACTACAATTGGAGTTTTATCTGGGCTGCAGGATTTGGCCCTAAAATTTCCATCAGCAGCAATCTATAACATGATCGATCCTGACGCTCATCATACAAATGATGCAATGATATAAAACTCAGTACAACCACACAGTCTTTAAAAATCAAAGGTTTCAGAATTGTGAGTAGTGATTCTAATAATCTAATTGAAAGATGTTAAATACTAAGACAAATTAGGGAGAAAGCATATGAAATAGCAAACATTCACTTTACCATATGTCAAGCTCAACATGCTAACTCTCAAGACTCCCAAGTATGATGGGACCCTATTCAATTTATTACATTTATCATTGGTGGGAAATGGGATGTGAACGACTCATAGCAGAAGACTTTAATAATCTGCTAAAGGACTTGCCGTAAACTTATAACTGGAAGAAGGATGGCAGGTAAGGATGGACAAAGCCACTGTGCCTTCAAAATTTTCTAGCTTTTCTAGCTTCTGGCTTTTTTATTTCTTTCAAATTATCAGTGGGGGTGGGTGGGGAGGTATTTACACGTATTTAATAATTTTATAAACTGGAATAAGTAAAACAGACTAGTACACTACACAGTAAAAATAAATGTTAAGTACAAACAAGATCTTAACTATCATCTCACTGTGTCGGTGATCGTATCAACATTTTACAGACAAAAAACGATGACTCACCAGTGTTTAACTGTCAACACTTAGCAATAATCTTGCATAAGTCAGACTATGTTCTTTTAATAAAATAAGGAAAATATGCCTACCAAGTGCTATATCATCTTACACAGTAACTATATATATATATATATATATATATATATATATATATATATATATAT
>ML685805.1:5225439-5354076 GCA_007922175.1 Pelusios castaneus | reverse complement strand
TGATAATAGAAACTTACTTACCTTTGCCTGTATTTTTAAGAAAATAAATAAGTCAAACTACGAGAGTGTTGTTCCAGCTAAGAAACGCAATATAAACTTGCACATGATAAGGAAAGAAAACAAAGCGCTTTACAGGCAGAGAATTCTACTTTCTTGTTGCACTCTGCAGCTCAGACATAGACCATGAACAGTCATATGTCCACAAACCAATATATAGTAATATGAGAGTAGATAATGATAATGTAATAACCACCGATGCAAAAGAAGTATGAACTATATTGCAAAAAGAATGCTACCTCCCAGACGTATGGGATGGAAATAGAAGTGGGGGAAAGTCAAAGGTTGCTTCCGTTTTCCTTAGAAGCACAGATCTCCTGCATTCGTACACCATAGATAAGACTATGTGTAATATTATTTATGCAGTGCTCAAAAGTAGGCTATGCACCTCACAGAAGAAATACAAAGGCTAAGTCCCTGCCCCAAACAGCTGACAATCTAATCAGTTTTCTAGAAAGGGCTCAATCACTCCATTCATAACGTTGTGCAACTGCAGGCAAAATGGCCCTATTTTCAAAACCGATGTTAAATCTGAAATCAGTCTAGAGCAGAAGTAGTCAACTGTCAGACTGTTGGCCAAATCTGGACTGCCAGACACTTTAGAACATGTCCCGAAATCTTTTTATTTACTTATTATAATTGCTGTTGGATTTATTATTATTTTCTCTGGCATCTGGCCTAGACTATACCTGGACCAAAAAAGTTGGGCTGTGTCGAAAAATAATTGACTACACTTGGCATAGAGCAAGAAGAAAACTTACATCTAGCACAGTAGTACTTTAGAACTTCAACTACATGGCCTGTGAGAAAAGGTGATATGATCAGATTTTCGGTGAATGAACATGAGGAAGCAGAATGCTCCCATAACAACGTATCTTTTAACTTAAAGCCAGTCACTGAGTAAGTATTTGTACTGTCCTTCCACTAAGAAGAATGGCCAAAGAGAGGACAGTCAATCAAAATGAGTAAAGATTTGACTTGCCATGTGAATAATACCATTCACATCTACTGAATAAGGCCTGCTGCAGGACTGGGTCCCAACTTCAGAACAGATGGATGGATTCTTTAAGCAGGGTTTATCCTCCACAAATCAACAATAATAAATAAAAATGGGATGGTAATTTACATAAAGGAAAGACCACCCCCAACATCTGGAGCCTTTGAACTTCACAAGTCACTTTATCGACATTACACATGGCAAATTATAAATAAGACTTTATAACATGCTGAGATAGACTTCAATACAGATACCCCTCAGGGCAATTATTAAGCTTCTGTTTTGTCTACCGATCCCTTTTGTTTTCACTTTGGAACCAATGGGAGAGAGAGGACACACTGGCAACGACATTATATGTGGTTAAGAAAAAGAAGAAAGATAATTTCAAGACCTTTCAATTAACTTCAGCCAGTGGCTCCCTAGGATAATTATGCCTTATTTAAATTGCATGTATTATTTACTCAAAACCTCTACCCAATTTACATTGACAACTTCTAGTCAAGGGATTTCTCAAAGTGATTTAGCCGTGTCATGTCAGCAGCCTTTCACAACATATCTGCTCAGCAAATCTAGACCTTTGGTTTAAGATTTAAAATTACTTACACCTTGTGCAGATTTAAATGCCTCATCCATCACAACTACATCACTAATTTCTTGATCTACAGCCTTTCAAAGTGATCCATTTGTTAAAGGCTGTCCATAATGTGTTACAAATTCTTGATGAAACTAAACAATAGGCCACCCAAGTCATAGCAAAGTCACATTTTCCTGACATATCCACTGACTTCTAAGCCATTCTTAATTGGTAGTTACAAATTAAAGATTCCTTCTTTGCACACAGCAAGAATATAAAGGAAACCTTAATGTGTGTGTATGTCTACTTATATATTACATATAAGGAACTACATTAAAAGATAATTATTAAGGGTGCAAAGTCGACCAATCAAGTCAGGAAATACCAGAATTGCCTATACAATCTTCATTCATCCGCATAATACGGTAATTCAATCTAATTACATGACTACATACTACTATTTCTACAGGACCCTATCTCATTCTGTGCACACAAAAGACAGTGCTCATTCACTGAGCATCAATTCAATATTTTATGTTCTCCTGGTTGTAAAGTCTGTGGCCCCAAGCCTTATTTACCACATGCTAGTCAAATCATGCTCTGAAGTCAGAAATATAATTTCCCCCGAGGCTTTTCTATAATGTTCACCACCCCCCGTGAGATGAGGTGGTATTATGTTCCCATGTTAAAGAACGGGAGAAGTAGGCACAGACAGATTAAGGTCAAAACTTTCCACTACCATCGGGTTCCAATTTGGTATACCTTGGACCTGATTTTTCAGAGTACTTAGCACAATGTAGCACTTTATATATTCAAGCATAGCTTCCATTGACTTCAGTTGCAGTTGCGAGCGCTCAGCAATTTTGCAAATCAGACCCATGGACTCGAACCAGGCACCTAGAAAATGAGTGATCACTGTGAAAAGTTAGGTGAAGTCACTTGCCCTGCACCACATGGGAGCTTTGTGGCAGAGGCAGGGTAGACTCCAACTCTCCAGGGCTGCATATAACATAACTGCCTTAACCCTGAGACCACCCTTTATCATCTTGCATTCTCCTGCTTAATTTATTATATACCTTCCAACTTTGTGACAAATGAGGTAATGGTCCTAAAAACAATGGCCTCCTCCTGTACACAGTCCTCATTCATCCCCAAAGCAGGTCCTGGTTGACCTCCTTAGGTACTAAAATGTAGTGATAAATAGGGAGAATACAGATAATCCCAAAATTGCACAGTGAGCTTTCAGTTACCAATAATGTCCAGTGCTGGATTATGGGACACCACCAAAAGTATTTTTTCCAAAGCACTGCTGTGGGCGCAAGCCTTTGTGGATCTCAGGCACAATCCAATATCTGTACCCTACATTTTCAAAGTGGTACATGGAGTTTAATCATTTAATACCAATTGCAGTCACAGAGAAGGGCCTCCAAGCATTTCTTTGAGGTGTAAATGTCTATTTGGACACTTCTAAAACACATTTCACAGACTCAAAGACAACAGATATGCTACAATCGTCTCTCATAATGCTTTGACTATCATACTCAGCACTTTTGTTACCAGAGAGCATTTGGGCTTAAGTGAGGGCTAATTTCTTCTTAAAACTTACAGCAGCACAGCTGTGCCACTGTAAGAATACTTGTGTGTCTTCAACAGAGCTATGAGTTTGCCACAAACAAGCCTCCCAGCCTGGGTAGACAATCATGTAGCTATACCCTAAGAGTGAAAAATGTCCCCAATACCATTAGAAACAAACTTTAAAATATATTTTTACAAGAGGGGATTTCAAACGCTAGAGCATTGGAAACCAGTGTTTGGTTGTTTTCAAATCTCATAATTTTAACTATATTAATCCCATTAGGCCTCATTGGGCTTTCATAGCCACACCCCCTTTTCCTCCCATCAATTACTGCTTCAGTAATAACAAAAAACCCAAATGCCCCAATAAACATGGCACAAGAGGAGGCCCTGTTCTGTAGAACTCTCCTAGAAATGCAGCCATGGTCCTCCCCACCCACCCCCCAACTCTCCTTCTAACAGTAATCCCTAGGAGCAACACTCCAGGCCAATGCACGTCTTGCCCTGTAAGTTTCCCAAGAGTGATTTATTCTATTTATTCTCTTTTAAAAAGAACGCGTCACAGGATTTTCCTTCAACCTTGAATTTAAAACCCCTGGCTCTAAAACAAAAACTTAGAAAAGCTTTCTTTTAAAATGTAGGAAATTTCTCTCATTTCCTTCCTAGTTCTAGCCTGGAAAAGCATTAAGGACTTGACATGGCTAAATTGGACAATTCTGGCAAGACCTGAAAGAAAGAGAAAGAGAAAGAGAATCTAGTTAGTCTATGACTAGCAAAATTAAAGTCACTCACTTATTCAGAGCCATGTTGGGCATCCTTCACCAACTCACCATCCTACAGAGGACTGCTGTAGGAGATGGCCATAGTGTAGCTACCCAACCCTATAACAAAACCTCTATAACAAAAACTTCTATAACAAACAACAGCACCTCCAACAACATCCACAATGCTCTCCTAGGGTGCCACTTCAGGGTGATTAAGAAGCACAGAACCTCCTGAACTGCTAATCTACTAAGAAACCCTAGAGCTTTCCTTGGATGTCTGCTCTCCCAGCAGTAAGAAAGCCGGACTTTGCCTGACTCACAAGATGGCACAAGATCAGAAGCTAAGAAGTTATTTGCTGGATGTTATCTCATGACTTTCTAGGGCCTGGTCTACACTATGGGGCTAAGTCGGCGGGAGATATGCAATTTGCATGCCACAGCATACGTATCTCCCATCGACTTAGTTACTTTGACTTACCTCCGGGTCTTCACTTGGCTGCGTCAACTTGAAGGGCTCTCCCTTCAACGCAGCATTACTCCACTTGGAGGGGTGGAGTTACTGCATCAACGGGAGAGAGCTTCTGGGATCGATTAAGCACGTCTACACTGGCTGTTCAATCAATCCCGCTGCATTAATATGTGAGGATTGATGCAGTATTTTCAGTACAGACAAGGCCTAAGAGTATCTGTGTATCCAACCAGTTGGTGAGGAATTTAGATGAACTCTAGGGAGGAAACATTCCTTTGGAGCAGAAATAGATAGCCTTTTTGTAAAGGAGAAAATGAGATAATCATGCAGAAAAAGTAGAATAATATATAAATACCTTACTTGTGCATCTTCTCAGTCACTACATTGTGCCAAAACAACTTTACTTTCTATAGTGAAGGTCTCTGTATTTTTGTCTGCAAGTTTTTTATTTGCTAAACCAAGGTGTATTTTACCAGTGAATTAAGCTTAAATTAAATACTTGTTATTGTAACAATGCGGTCTTCAATTTCTCCAGAGTTATTCATTTCCATTCCAGCATACAGTAGGTCTCGGTTTGTAACACGGAAGTCCCAAAGTTCTAAGCCGTGTAATGTCAAATGTCAGTAATACACACAGTATTTTTATACCACGTAACTATACAAAAATCTTGCTATATAAACTCAACACAGTGCTGTAGAGATGCTGAAAGGCATTCCTACCATTTCTGGCAGTTAACCCTACTGGCCACAAGGCCAGCTTGGAACAAGCCAAATGCTACTCTCAAGGCAGCAGTTCCAAACTTTTACGTAACAACTCCTATAACTCCAAATAGACAAATTCAGATCTCTTGCTTTGTTGTTCTTCTTATCCCTCCCATAGAGCTGTTAGAATCATTAGTCCTCTACCATTAGGGCAGATCATGAGATGTAGTTCCCAGACAATCTGTAACCCAACGATTACGAAACATCCAGCTTTATCTGGCCATTCTTGATACCAGAGGTATTTCCTGAGACCATGCAACAGAAACAATCCATGCAGAGGATTGCAATAATACCTTAGTGAATAATGTCACTGCAACAACTCTTCCTAGTGACTTAGTAGCAGTGCTACTATACATGGGCTCTTGCTTCTTGGACAAGTAAGACAGATGAGTATTAATACCAAATCTCCTTTCTGCTAATGTATGGGGTTATTTTTACTCTGACCTGACAAGGATTCCACACACACCACACCAGTCAGAAAATCTGGTAGCTCAGTGCTCTTATAAATGAGATGGGGCAATGGTAATACATGAGGACCTTCAGTTGTGTAGTGGAGCTTCTCAGACTTGTAAAATGGCCTTCATGAGAAACGATGGGTCTTCGGCTGTCTGTTGCCTTTCTCTGGAGTCTGGCTTCCACATCCTGACCCTGCAATGTGATTGTTTGGCTAAAGAAAGAAACAAGATGGGGAAAAAAACTGAGAGCTACACTAGACAGCACTGTGAGAGCCCAAGGAAGCCTCAAGTATGCCACGAATAGAAAAACACATAGCCAAGACCTTACATCCAATGTAGCTACGGCTATGTCTTTTATCAGAATAATTGTGTCACTCATGGGTGTGAAAATAAACATACCCGAGTGATGTAAGTTACACCAACAGAAGCGTTGGTGTGGACAGCACGAATTCAGCAGGAGAGCTTCTCCCACTGATTTGACTACCGACACTCATTGGGAGTGCTTTAATTTGGCCAACAGGAGAACTCTTCTGTCAGCACACAGCAGCTACCCGAGAGATCCTACAGCAGCACAGCGATGGTGTAAGCTCTCTAGTGTATATGTAGCCTAAATCAGAAATTCTAAGCCAGTGCTTTCAAACTTAGGGTCGGGACCCAGCACTGGGTTGCAGCACCCCCGGCTGCCATCACCAAAAGACTGGAGTGTACTGCTGAAAGATGTAACTGTTGGGTCACAGGCATAAATGATTTTTTTCCCAACTGGGTCCTGAGGAAAAAAGTTTGAAAACCACTGTTTAAGCTACCACTGCAGTGGAAATGCAACAGGAAGACAAATTTTGATTTAGGTAATTACATTCCACCTGCTTAAAGTCCCCAGGCAGGTTCAACTGGATACTGTATTCTTTAACACCTTTCCTAAATTAACATGTGGTTTTCAGTGGTTCACTCCAGAATGAGTATCCTTTCATGATGGAGCAAATTATCTCTATATAGTTTGGATTTTACTTCGTGAATCATTCATGTGGGAACAGGAGGAAAGTTCAATACGAAAGATTTATTTCTGAACAAGGCATTTGCATTACATATCACCATCACCATAATAAAATCAGAACATGCCAGTCTGTTTCCAGAGAGCAATCTGACTCTGCAGAAAACTAACATCACGCTCTATAGGAGGCTTTATTCGCCAAAAAGATTAGGAAAAAGGCTTAGGCCTTGTACACACTACAAAGTTATTGCGCGATAAAGCCCTTTAATGCGCAATAACAAACAGAGCGTACACACACAACTTACAGTTATTCCGCGTTAAGTCCCTTCTTTTTGCGCAAAATGTAAACCACCTAAACGAGCGTGGTTGTTGCTAACGCGGAATAGTTGTTGCGCGATTGCCAGTGTGTGTACGCTTATCGCGCAATGTGAATATAACGGAAATGGCCCACAATTCAAATTCCATCCCTTCTGCACTTCCGCCTGTACTCTATCGTCGTGACGTCATTTTTCCCGACCTCCTCCTCTGTCCCGCGAATTTTTGAATTCACCACTCTCCCTTCTGCCTCGCTGTTCGGTGCTGCTGCCTCTGTGTGCTTCGCTCGCAATGTCGTCGCGCCGCAGCAAACGAGCTCCAGCCTGGACAGCAGCAGAGGTGATGGACTTGATCGGCATCTGGGGAGAGTCCGCCGTGCAGTCACAGTTACGTGGCAGCCGGAGGAATTTTGACATTTTCGGTCAAATATCCAAAGCCATGACCGAAAAGGGGTACGAGCGAGACACCCTGCAGTGCCGGGCAAAGGTGAAGGAGCTGCGGATAACATTTCACAGAGCCAGAGAGGCTAACCGGCGCTCTGGCTCCGCGCCAGCAACGTGCAAGTACTATAAGGAGCTGGAGGCGATCCTGGGCGGCGATCCCACAACCACCCCGAACTGCACGGTAGACACCTCGGAGACTGCACCCCAAACAGAGAAGGAAGCAGAAGGCGACGAGGCAATTGTGGACGAGGAATCAGAAGAAGAAGACTACGAGGACGGAGAGAACGGAGCCACTGACCCGGGGAGCCAGGAGTTATTTTCCACCCAGCCAGAAACAAGCTCCACTGATTCCTTCTCCACGCCTACCCAGGAATCATCAGAAGGCAGCTCTGGTAAGTCCCGTTCGCAATGTCCTCTATTCTAGGTGCTACAGCTCAGCGTAGACATGGTTTTTTTGCAAGGGGTTTTTGTTTTCGGTGTCCTCAGTTCTGTTCCTTACAGAACTGTAAAGGTGTTACTAGCATTACTTAAAAAGGTCATCGATGTATGCCTCGATTTCCAAGTAGTCGTTCCCTTTCAACTCACTGAACGCGTCATCCAAATATTTCCAGAGTCTTCTCTTGAGATTACATGGTAGAGCATTCCTTTGCACTCCACCATTCAGGGACACTCTTCCTTTCAGACTCGCAAGCACTCCTGCGGGCAACATTGCTGCGCACAGTCCTGCAGCGTAAGGTCCCGGCTTGAAGTCGGCAACATGAAGGAGATGCATTCTCGCTTGCAGAGGCACTCTAAGCAGTGTGAGATCTGCCTCTATTTCAGCCATCTCGGGCACGGGATCAGAACTTGGTGTGGCAATAGTCAACTCTCCGTTGTACTAGCTCTGCAACCCGTACCAAGCTTTGGGAAATCTGTTACCGCCCCCCCATAGGTCCCCTCTTGTGTATTGAAGGAATGTGTGGGGAGAACAACATCATTTGCTCCTGACCGTGGCGAGAACAATAGCGGCATTCTACATTTTTCATATCTGAACAGGAATGACCTTCGGTGGACAGTCTACAGCTGCAGCTGAGCGTCTGAGGAGGATAAGGCGGAGGCCTCGCAGGAGCAAGGAAGACGTCTTCCAGGAGCTCATGCAGTTCCATGAGGCTTCTGCGAGGGAGACAAGGCAATGGAGGAGGCAGTGCAGGCAGGACAGGAGACAGAGCAGTGCGAGGAGAGAGCAGCAGAAGGATGCCCTGATAGGCATCATGCAGGAGCAGACCAACCTCCTCAAGACCATGGTCGGTCTGCTACAGGCTCGCACCCCCCATCATCAGCCTCATATGCCTTTCAGTGCATCCACGCCACATTCCCCCCCCAGACAGTTTTTAGACCACCATGGACATCCATGGTGTAACCCTAACAGAACCCCTCCCCCAACATATGTAGTTGAGTCCCGCACCTACACCCACCTTTAGTCCCTACTCCCCTCAAACCCGAGTTTTGATCAATGTTAATTAAATAAAGTTGAATCCTTGTTAAACTTAATCAGACTTTCTTTATTTGTTTCATTAATTTTACATTAACGGTTTTTGATTCAATGAATGTTTACAGGGGAAAAACACAAAATTTCTAAAGCTTAATTTTTAACAGTTGAAACATATAGGAAATGGTTAGTAACTATATTCAAAGGTACAATTTTAACCAACAGTACTAAAATGGGTTTTTAACGCATCCCTTATGCGAACTGCCCTTAGCTGCGCCCCCCGGATACCCCTCGTGTCTGGTTGCTGGTAGGCATTTTCCAGACGTTGTGCCTCAGTGGTCCAAGAGTTCCTGAATCTCTCCCCCCGGCTTTCACATATATTGTGAAGAACACAGCAAGCCGAAATAACTAATGGGATCCTGTCCTCGTGGAGATCTAGCCTGCCATACAGCGCTCTCCAGCGCGCTTTTAAACGGCCAAAGGCACACTCCACAACCATTCTGCATCTACTTAACCGGTAATTGAAACGATCCTTGTCAGGATCCAACTTCCCGGTGTACGGCTTCATGAGCCATGGCATCAGTGGGTAGGCGGGGTCCCCAAGTATCACCACTGGCATCTCTACACCGCCCACAATTATTTTCTCGTCTGGAAAAAATGTGCCAGCATGTAGCCTTCTGAATAGTCCAGAGTTTCTAAAGATGCGTGCATCGTGCACCTTTCCAGACCAGCCAGCATTAATGTCCATAAAGCGACCACGGTGGTCCACCAGTGCCTGTAGAACCATCGAAAAGTATCCTTTCCTGTTGATGTATTCAGAGGCAAGGTGGTCGGGAGCGAGAATAGGGATGTGAGTCCCATCTATTGCACCCCCACAGTTCGGGAAGCCCAACTCATTAAATCCTGCGATGATCTCCCTCACGTTTCCCGGGGTCACCATCCTCCTGAGCAGAATACGGTTGATGGCTCTGCATACTTGTGACAGTGCCACTCCAACGGTCGAGCGTCCAACCCCAAACTGGTTTGCGACCGAGCGGTAGCAGTCTGGAGTCGCCAGTTTCCAAAGTGCGATAGCCACACGCTTCTCCACGGTCATGGCGGGTCTCATCCTCGTGTCCTTGCATCGAAGGGCAGGGGCAAGCTCCTGGCATAGCTCCATAAATGTGGCTTTCCGCATTCTAAAGTTCTGTTGCCACTGATCATCATCCCACAGCTGAAGGACGATTCGTTCCCACCAGTCTGTGCTCGTCTGCCGGGACCAAACACGGCGGTTCAGGCTGTGTTGCTGGTCCGCGAAACTGATCAGAATGTCCGTTTGGTTTTCAATGCTGTCATCATCCGAGACCGAGTCATCCGTGTCATGCTCCGAATCATAGCCAAAGGCAAACCGCAACAGAATCTGGGCTGTGTTCACAATGCTGAAGGCAGCATTCAAGATCACAGCTGAATCCATGTCGATTCTGAAAAGGCAGTGCCGAGAAGAAGGTTGCTTCAATTTGAAATTCGCGCTCGTTGCTATTGGCAACCGCTGGGTAGCGTCAGTAGCGGAATGCACCACGGGAGATGATACTGGGGACTCTGGGATACGTACCCACACTCCCCTTCGCTTTCCTGGAGGACTGCGCTCAGAAGGGGGGGGGCTTTGTTCCGTTAGAGCAAGCATAGTGTGTACGCGATCTCGCGCAACAACAGCCACGGGAGAATTAATGCGGAAGAGGATTATTGCGCGTTAAAAATGGTAGTGTGTACATAGCCTTAGACACTGAATAAAGTCTACTGGTAGCAACAAGTGTAGAGAAGAGAAAAGCTTGGTCTGTTTTCTTGGTTAAAACTTTCAGTGAAACTCTCTTAAATACTTTCTGGCTTTTCATTCAAAAGCACATCTTCTCTGGACTTTTCAAATGACCATTTCTCTTTCAGTGGTCTTTTCCTCTATTTTGGGGGGGGGGAAAAGATGAGTAGTAGCTAACTCCCATTACTTGACACCTGAAATTAAGAGACTGGAACAAACATATATACTGTTTTCTTACATACAAGTTATTCTCACAGACAAGGCTAAGGCTTTTAAGAGGAGCCTTGACTATCTTCAAGGGTGGCTAAAGAAATGGCAAGACAAATGGGAACTCAAAAAAGGAGGATTTTTTCTGTAAATCCCTAATCCACAATGCAATCTCTAAATTTAAAGGGGGGAAAAAAGAGAATAAAAATTGTGCAGTGTTTAGCTCAATAGGGCCCTGGCCTTGATGTTCTTCTGCAACATAAATAATAATAAATGTACAACCCTAATAGGTGAGTGGGAGAAAAGATACATAAAAATTCTGCAGCTATATCCTCCTCCATACTAAGAAGCTGTAGGACTTTGGCTGAAGTGGAACATTGTGGTTCTATTCCAAGAAGAATCCCCTGGCATAAACTCCTAGGGTTAAATGCCCACTGCATCAAGGACTCAAGGAGAAGATTTTAAGGAGCAAATCCCAGCTGGATGCACACATTCATTAAAATCCATGGCTTCCTGATCTATACAGATTCACCAGCCATTTGCTACCTTCCCCTGCTCCAAGAAGGGGGGCACATGAGCTGCACAAGAAATTCCAGCCCTGAGGCTGCAGTAATAGCCACAAAGCAGCTCTACTCCTTCCCTTTCATTCCCCAAGCAGGATCCCCTGGTTCTCTCTACATAGGCTGGGGACAGGATCTGGGACAACGAGCACATGGCATCCTAAAGCTTTTTGCTAATTTAGATCTCACTCTGGCAATCATATCCATCTGGACACCAGTGACCTGAGTGAAGGAGCTCCACAAGGGCACAAGGATCAGGAGCCTGAAGATGACATACCAAGTTTTACCAAAAGGACCACTTCAGTGATCGCTAAAATGAAGTCACCTCTAGGATGAGACCCAGTAGCCATGCAGACTGATAGCATACAACTGCTTTTTAAAAAAAAACAAAAACGGGAAGTGAGGTAAATATCGAACTAAAATTGCAAGGAAAACAATAATCTGTGTTGGAGGAAGTCTCTCATCAGACTATCACATTAACAGATGCAAAGAGCAAATAATCATTATACCTAGCTCTTACATGGTATTTTTTCACCCATAGATCTCAAGGCTGTTTACAAAGGGGGACAATATCTCCATTTTAGAGAAGGGGGGAAACAAGGAGGCACAGGGGCAAAGCAAGTTGCCCAAGGTCACCAACTCAGATTCAGTGCTTAACTCACCGGGACCGTGACTTCCCCAAACATTGTAGCTGCTATTACATGTATTTTTATTTTACATCGAGATGGAAATTTCTCTCCATCTCTAAACCCGAAACAGAAAAAAATTCATTACAAACGAAGGCTCTGCAATCACATCTGCTCGCCTGGACTCACGGGCCCAAAAAGAATCCCACCAAAGTCCATGGAACTCCATGCAGGCCAGGGGTCCTCACTAATAGACGCAACTGCAAACAAAATGTGGGTTAATATGCTGTTTGCATATCTCACTTTAACCTTTAGTCACCCAAACAAATAGTATATAAACTTCTACAGCCTCTCAAGTCTCAGAGCAACAGCACTAAAATGCTGATTTTTCCCCACCAATTAATTTGACTCATAAGACAGGGCCATACAATAAGACCTAAAGGAGAGGGCTAGGAATAAAATTTACATTACACACCTCACTGAGGAGGTAACAGCTCCTTTTTTTATTTTTACTGAACACAACATTTTAAAATTGTATGAACAGAATAAAATGAAAATAGAATACATTGCACACCTTTCAGCTGCTGCTTTGTTTAACAATAAAGGAAAACAATAAAAGAAAAACAATAAAGGAAAATCCTCTGTTGACTAGGGTGGAGTGGAGATGAAAAAAACTGAATACATCCCCAGCCCCTAACAACTTTATGCAGTAAAAACCAGGCCAGCCATGGTCTCATTCATCTAGAGGGAGAATCCTTCAGTCTTCATTAATCTGAAAGCAGTTTTATAAAGTAGTGCTCACTAGGTGTAGGATTTTTCCTAGTATGCCAGTTTGACTAGCCAGGATGAATACAGATCTGATATTTGGGGCATTAAACGGAAAGTAGTCCCAAATCTCATGATTGATTTTTTTTTTACCTGTTTTCTCAGTCAGATTGCAATTATGTTATATGTTACTCACTATTTTAAATCTCTCTCCCAGGTTGGGACAGCCCCTGTGAAAAACAATACTGCTAATATGCCAAATCCTCACTCATTTTTCTATTCATATAAAAATACAGTTTGCAAAGGTGTGTTTTCATCCAGTCAAGGGAAGAATTTATTTTGCCTCATGTCAATGACACAACTAAAGTCTCTCTTCATTCAAAATTATCCCCGGTTCATCAACTCTTATATAAAAACAGAAGTCCTGGGGTACCTTGAAGACTAACAAATTTCTTGGGGCGTAAGTTTTCGTGGGCTCCAACCCACGAAAGCTTATGCCCGAAGAAATGTGTTAGTCTTTAAGGTGTCACAGGACTCTGAGGTTTTTTTTGCTGTACACACGGCTACCCCTCTGGAAACTCTGATTTTGTCATTCAGCCCAACCAACTTCTCTTTTGTATGAAAATTAACACAAGGGCCTGGGTCCTTCTAACACTTAATCACAGAAAATGTCACTTCGGGGACAATTTCCAGAGGCATAGCCGTGTTCGCCTGCGCACGGCAAAAATCAGCCAGAGTCCTGTGGAATATTTGTTAGCCTTTAAGGGGCCACAGGACTCTCACTGTTTTTACTCAGGGGCGTAATCCTAGCTGGGACTGGGGTCTTGCAGGATGCGGCCCGAAAGGAATTTTTAAGGCTGGCTGAGGAGAGTGCGAGGTTTCAATGGGAACCTCGTCCCGCCGTGTTCGCCTGCGACTCAACGAGAGGCCTGCGGCCCCTTCAAGACCGACCCGTGTCTTCATGCGTTTCGTGGGCACGGAGCGCCCGCCTCTGACGGCGCAGGGGGCAGCCCACGAAAGCCTACGCCCGAAGAAATGGGCTGGGCTGGAAGGGCCCCCCCTCCGCTCTCAGCCGGGTTTGGGGGTTACCTTGGGGCAGCCCCCGGGGCCTGAGCAACCAGGCAGACTTGCCCTCCTGGGGGGGGATTTCACACCCCTCCCCACACCCGTTTAAATCCCCCGCCCCCCATAAACAGACCCACCCCCCAGACCTGGCGCAGGGGGGCCCCGGTGCGGGAGGCCCCCCCTCAGCCCCGCCCGGCCTGGGGCTGTCCCGCCCGGGGGGGGGGCCGCTCAGCAGCCGGCTGTAAACAGCCCCCGAGCTGCCGCAGGCCCCTCCGCAGCCGCCGGGCCCGCCGCCGCCGCCGGCCCCGCTCAGCCTCCCGCCCGGCCCGGCCCCTGGGCGGCGAGGGGCCCGATGCTCTCCCCGCGGCGCGCCCCGGCCAGGCCCACCGCGCGGGGCCCCCCAGGGGGGGAATGGGGAAGTCCTGACTTACCTGTCATTACTTTCTACGCCATCTTGGATCCACTTGTCAACGTCCCCGCAATGCATTGTGGGGGGGAACCTCCCCCCCCGCCCGCCGCGGTGGTTCCTTCCCCCCCAGCCCGGCGAAGTTCCAGGGGAGCAGCCGGCGCGCGCCCCCTCCTGCCGCCCTGCGCTGGGGGGACCAGCCCGCCTCCGCGAGCGTGGGGTTTCCGCTTGCTGCTCCTGTGCTGGGCATGCCACAAATTGCCCAGGCGCGGGTTTTGGAGGAGCAACTTAGTTCCCCATCTTCTGATGGGGGGGGATTTTTTTTCCTCCCACGGAAGCTCCTGCCATAAATAAAGGCGTTTGTCTTTAAAAGCGCCCCTGATCCTTGCAAAAGTGTCCTGCTTTTATTCCAGGGGGTTTGTTGTTATAAAGGTGTGATTGGTGCGCAGGCATTTGGGGGGGAGGTATGGTTTATTGAAAATAGAGGTTTTCTCTTGCAACTTTTTTCTTTTTTCAGGGGATTTTCCCGTTCAGAAATGCATGGGGGGGGTATTTATGCACGCCGTAGTGTCTTGCATGCCAAGCTCCGTGACAAAGTACACCAGTGCGTTGAAATATGATTTTGCCTTGCACTTATTTTATAAACTTTGCATTAATATCTTTCCCCAGAGGGGACTGTATTAGTGGTTGTGTATATATACCCAATAATACCTGGTCAAACAGATTAAAAGTTCTCAGGGCTGCATGGTGTTGCATTTTAAAATATATTTTCCCTTTATAATTTTGCTAAGGAACTTCCCCTTTTATATTTGTGGCAATCTCAGAAACTACTTTGTATAAGTAGTTTTGTTTTTGCAAAGGAGTCTTACCTGTTATCAATATATTATTGGCTCTGTCTGCAAAGTGCCTACCAATCATATTATTTCAAGTATTTTTCTTTGAATTACCATGTTTTGCAGAATAACTTTTAGAAATGTTATTGGCTTGGCTGGTATGCATGTCACACGCGGGTGCGGTGTGCTTTGGGAAAAATCACATACAAACACAGGACTGAAAAAAAAATCTCACTTCAGCTTTTTAATGTATGTCACTTATGAACTAAGATAAATTGCAGTCATTTTTTAGAACTTTTCCCTCCATGTTTTTAATTAAGAAAAATAGAGGATTCAAATCCATTTAGCATTGAGCGGGACAACTGGATTATCCTAAATGCTTCTATATTTAAATTTACACTGAATATCATCTAAATTCCCTGAAGACTAACTACTCACACACTATCTGGGGCTTTACCACTGCAAGCACAAAGAGTTGTGTGCCCTGGAATGTTTTCAGTACTCATCAATAGCACATTCTTGATTACTGCAAAGAAGGCCCTTTGCAAAAATACAAATACATAAGGAAATAAATTGCAAGGTGAAATCCTTTGCCTTCGCTGCCCAGAAGCTAAATCAATGCACTTATCTTCCTCAGTCAACTTTAAAAACATGTTTGCCACCGTGGTTAACTGTTTCAATGCCATGCCAGAGGACATGTCAGGGAGTGCTGAGATTTTCACTCAGAGAGGGAGGACGCCATTTCAGATGACAAAAATATTCTTGTGAAGCCTGCCCTGGGCCATCACAGCTGGCTGGGGTGTGGAGGGGCTGCCTGCCTGCCACAGACACCCATCCCCCAAAGTAAACATACTGCAAATGGGAACCAGTCACTAGCACAAAAAGTTTCCACCAGCCCAAATGACCTTTCCTCTCTGTCATAAATGGTGCAGTGTGACTTTAAATGTCTGTCATTGAGTCTGTGGAAACCCTTTGCAGTCAGCCAGACAGGCCCCTGAAGACTGGCCCTTCTAGGTAACTTGGAATTGGAGAATATTAAAAAGACCACTGTGCCTAACAAATCTGTTATTAGTTTATAGCCATATATCTATTAAAAAACACCAGAATCCACACATTAAACAGTTAAAAGTGAAAGAATGTTTAACATCTAACTAACAATTTACCATTATTTTCTGTTCTACCCTTTGCATTTCATTGAGCCAGGACACTTGAATTAGATTAGTGAGTTTCAAGCTTCTTCCTTGTCAGTTTCACTTTCAACTTTTCATACACTATCACAATGTTGCAATTTTTGTGTTGAAAAATGCAGAGAATTTTTTTTTTTTTAAAGTTAACTGGAATTTAGCAAGGAAGGGATTTAGAAAAATAACATATCCGCTGGAATTAAAAAGAAAACTTCTCATTTGGCTTATGTTTTACAAAAAATTCTCTTTATTAATATTAAACTTTGTGTCGATTTAATCTGTGTCCCTTTTACTTTCCTTTATTCAACAGTAATAATTATTTTGTGTATATAGTGATTAAGCTAGGGAATAAGAATTGTCACCAAAATATGTAAGTGCCTTTTGCTATTCAGTCTATATTATATTATTTCAAATTTGCTAGGAGCGTCTCAAACTACAGCACTGAAATGCAGCCACCTATTGGAAACAATACCAACCAACAGCACACAACACTATCCAAAGATAAGGGTGGGAAAATTCTGGCCATGGTATTAGCAGAAGCCCCCGAATCAGTGTTATGGGTAACGCCATGTTTCACACGCAGTACTGAGAATCTACATACACATTTCATCTGAAGATCTTGCTCCTTAAATTAAACCCCACAACATCCTTGTGAAGTAGCAAGAAATGTTGCATTTTGTGGTGTGGTTAACTGTGACACAGGGAGGGTAAATGGTTCTGCCCAATCTTTCTCTCCTTTGTTCAAATTCATCCTAGAAAATATGATTGGGTTGGTGTTTTTTCCATGCTTCCCCTCCCTCTCCAACCTCCTTCATAATCAATATAGATTTGAGGGAAAGATGCAAACTGTAAAACTGGGTCAGAACAAAACCCTGGATCCAAATATCCTTAAAGTTTGGAAGTTCATATGAAAGGATGATTTAACTGTGGACAATGAAAAGTTACACCCTCCACAGTCAATGCAAAAATAAGAAGGAAGGCTCTCAAAGAGCAGATCTCTACTTCTTCTTCTTATATGGGCCTTACATGACTGCCACCATTTTTGGCTAGTACATTAGCAATTGAATACAGCACCTAAGCGACAGCTTGAGCTAAAGAGACAGACTTGCAGATTACGTAGATTGGGCACAGAAGAAGATACGTAACACAGTGACCATTGGGTTCCATCTTTACGATCCCTTGTCCAAAGCTTCAGTTCTCCACTGCAGATTTTGAATGAATGTCTGGCAAAATGTGATCTAGGAAGTAGACACAGATCACTCTATTTCCTGTCTGTTTTCTGGGTGTGTTGCTGGGCATCACTTCTTAAGCAAAGAGAAAGGAAAGGAGGGAATTTCTCTAGGCCCATCCCCAATCCTCTCACATATTTCTATCTCTGTTTTTTCGCCTTTCCTTTTGTCCTCGTCCCTTTTGTCATCTTGCTGTCCAATAACCCCTTCTCTTTCTGTCTTAAAAATTGTAATGATTTTAGAATTCTCTTGTACTACCTCTCTCTTTTTGATGAGTTAGCATGTTTGGACGTTGCACTTCATGTCCACAAGTGTCAAGTGGAGGCAAGTCCTGAGTCAGCAGATCAGGAAAACAGCAGTGTTGCAAATTAGAGCATTAACACATAAGTGTAGGACCAAGCTGGTGGACTCTAGAACTTTAGACTGGAATTGAATGCTCCAGGCTTGTATCAGAGTGTTTCATATACATACACATTTTGCTTTCTCACCACCACTCAGTCTACATTTGGCTGATCTTTAAAATTCTCTGAAGGAAATAGGATCTAATTCAAGCCTGGGACTAGGTCGGAGGCAGGATTCCTGGGTTCTGCTGCCAACATGCTATCTAATATCTAAACTTGGTCAAATGATTTGCTTTGCCTATCTGTAAAATGCATTATAATATTTACTTACATGGCAACAACATTGTGAAACTTGTTTATAAAGCACTAGGAAAAAATTCACTATAAGAACAATGTATTATATACCATGAAGTTCAATCTTACTTTGGCTAAAGATAGGAAAACTTTATATTGGCCAGTTTGTAAAGTGGAAAACACTATCAATTAAATAAATAAGTTAAATTTAATTGGCTATTTATACAGCCCCCATCCCTGTAGTAGTTTAATATCTTGAACTCTTTCAATGTATTTATCCTCACAACCCCCCTCTGAGGTAGAGCAATGCTATTATCCCCATTTTAGAGATGGGAAAACTGAGCCACACCAAGGCTAAGTGACTTGCCCAATGTCACATAGGACATCTGTGATGGAGCAGGAAATTGAACCTGTATTTCTCATGCTCTGAGCTAGTGCCCTAACTCCTAGATCATCCTTCCTTTAAAATGAGGAATGTATTAATGAAAACTCATTAATAATAGTATTTAATTATTTTGTGATGTTGTTAACCAAGCTTTGCTTTATTCACAGATGAATCCCACCAATATTATCTGCAACAATGCTTTTTCTTAGGCTTCCTCCCATTTCTGGGTACCAGTTACACTACCAAGTGGAAAAAAATGTATTGTTACCTCACCATTGGATTCTGAATTGTTACCAGAACCTGCTCTCCTTGGCATTTGTATTTCTAGAGAATAACTGCAATATTCATCTGACCAAGTGGGTTGGAGCCCATGAAAACTTATGCCCGAAGAAATTTGTTAGTCTTTAAGGTGCCACAGGACACCCCTTTTTTTGCAACATTCAGGGCATGTTGAGTTGCTATTGATAAACTGCTCAAAAAGATTCTATGGACCAGATCCTGCACAAGTTTTATCACTGATTCAAATGGAAGCCAAACTTGCTCCTATAACAATGCAAAAACAAAACAGGAGGAGGACTGTCAAACCGCCCTCTGTGGCTTTCATGCTGGCTGAAAACAACTTCCAGACATTAACATCAGGGTTATCTATGCTCATTATTGACATTATTTGCAATAGTGGCATTGTAGTAGTGCCTAGAAGCAGCACCCCATTGTGCTAGACACTGTACAAACACAATCAAAAGATAGATTGTATGCTCAGTTAGTTGGGACTAAATCAAAGACCCCATGGCAGCTTTCATGAGGGAAGTTTGCCCCGGGGTCCTTTGTTAAAATCACTCCTTCCGACTGGTGACTCAATGGATCTCAGAATAACATCATCATCTGTGTGAGTCACTTCACTAAGACTCCCCCCACCCCAGCTCTAGTATGAGTAAGATGATGTAAGTGCTTGGCTTCCAGGAAAATGTTGACAGGCCATTCTATAGTTTCATTATTGGTGGATATTCCCACTCACTGCCATGCAATGTGTTGTCCATTGTTTGTTTCACCACAGAACTTTTCGGGGGGTGGGGGGTGGGGTTAGGGTTAGAACCACTCCCAGCTAAAAAAAACCTGCTGCCGAAGAAACAAAATCCTCCTGCCAAAAATCGTCTTGCGGCTGAAGAAAAACCCACCACCAAAGAAACAAAATCCTCCTGCCGAAAAAAAGCCTACCACCAACAAATTCCCGCCACGCTCCAGCTCCACGTGGCTCCCCAGTGACACATATCCCTGCTCCTCATGCCACACTATGTGTCACGACACAGCGTTTGAGAACCGCTGCAGAGTTTGGTATAGTATGCCAGGATCCACAGCACTGTTTAAATTTCAAAAAGCAAAACGTTAATAATTCACCCGTTCCATGCCGCTGAAAGAGTTGGCTGTCTGAACGAAAAGCAGTCAAATAGAATTTTAACTTCATCCATAACACAGACACAAGCACCAGGGCTATAAACCCAGCACAGTCAGTAAAATCTTTTCATAAGATGAAAACGTTTTATTAAAACAGATTACATTTGATTAGCCACCTACAAATAAAACTCGGAGCTTTTCCTCCACACTCTGCTTTATTAGTGGCTTTAATTATGATAGGTGGCAACCTAAATATAAGATCTTTTTAGAATGCATTTAAGTTAACTTGAGGCCTTCATATTAGCATTCGGCCTGCACACCTCTAAAACTCGACAGAAAATTGTTGCAAGGAAGTCTATATTTAGAAATAATCACAAATTGTTTCTACGCCAAGTGCAGGTTTTTGCCAATAAGTCGTCACTCCTTCTCTGATCACCTCAAATGTGTGGCCAGCTGTATAAGTCGAAACAACAGCTTCCCGAGGTAGTCTGAGGGTGGCTGTGAAATTCTGTCCTCTTTCAAAGGGCGTATCAGACTCGGCAACTCCACCCACCTCCGTGAGAACGATCAACAGCTTCCAGGAGGACTTGCCAGTGCAAGGGGTACAACTGACCCAGGCCCAGCTTGAGTCCTACCCAGCAATTGCACACACAATATATACTGGGATGATCAAACTTAGAGACCTGCCGAGACTCCATTCCTTGCTGGGCAGAATCTTCTAGCGCTAGAAGCTCTAAGCTTCCCACCTCAGTCTGATAGACAAGGGAGCGTAAAAGGCTTTGTGAACTGCATTTTAACTGTAAAAGAGCCATATGGTGCTCATGGGCCACAGTGTGACCACTCCTGCTATATACAATCCCTCCCTGCGGTTCCAGATGTTACACTGCATTAAAAGACGCACAAAAATTACATTAGTATTTTCTTAATGTTATTTGTGCCTTATAAGCACCTATTGAGGTTGCAGCAGGTATGTTACATGGCTGAGTGGGGAGCAGAGGGTTGGTCTATTCGATCACGTGTTTAAGAGGAGCTGTTCCCAAGACAGTCTCTGGTAGCTAAACTGTATTTGGTTCAGCTCTGGACAGAACATTCAAGGAAGAAGTCCAGTGATTCATTGCCGCATATGGAGACCACAGCGCCCACATGCATGAGACATCAGCAAAACAGACCTCATGATTTCTAGCTCCTGAAACACATGCCCCTACCAGCGAACTATAGGAGAAACTCCACAGCAGTCAGCCACAGAAACCAGCCCTTGACCAAGTCTGATATAGTCTATCCAGCGCTGAGTAGCTGCCTGGGGAAGGAGTGGTAGATGTAGCCTCTCAGATGGTATTTTGTGAATTCTTTCCCTGCTGAGGAATGGGGTGGGGAAAATCAGGCATCTCTTTCCCCTTTTCTCCATGGGTGGGACAGATGGGAAAACCCAAGTGATTGTCTCTCGGGCAAGTTGCAGAGGCTGCTGGGATTTCCTGTACCCTTTACAATCTCTCCCACTACTGTGTCCATATAGTATCCATATCCTGGCCATCAGTGAATCTTTCAACACTCCCAATCTACTCCTCAGTGTCAGCCTGTGTTCGTCCTGCCAAAAAAATCCACCCATGCCCCCATCAAAAATTAATGAAATATCCCTTTTGTCATTGTCCCTGCTCTCCACCCTCCGCCCTCCAAAAAAACCAAGCCACTCTTCCTTTTCTCTCCAACTCGCCATTCATTTGGTGCAATAACTTCCCACTTACAGACTGGAATCCTGAGATGCAACACACTCTCCCAGCAACGTGACAGGATGATGCCATTCCTCCCCTTCTGCTGCTTGCACCATAAGCCCACAGATGGAAAGAAATTCACTCTCTTTTTTTTTCCTGGACTTCTGGGGTGCGTTGTTAAAACACAAGTTCTTCCTGGCCAAACTGGGATGGGAGTGAATCATGGGAAAGTGTCAAAGTTAGGCCCAGATCCACAAAGGATTTGACTTCAATGGAAATTAAGAGCCTCTGTATCAGCCTAATGGACTCACCCCAAGTCATGCTTCAAGAGGGGCAGAGCTAAGGTTAGACCCAAGTGGTAGTACTTAGCTCTGTTAAGCAATAAAGCAGACTGTTTCCAGACAGCCATGTATGGGCTGATTGCTACTCTTAAAACTAATAACTATTTGACATTCCCCAAATAAATAGTTTCTGTGATATTGCCTAAGAATTTTAACCTTTTGTTATTGGTTTAAATAACAAGCATTGTGTCATATTCTCTGGCCCTATATACTTTGAAGGTGTGCAGTGTGTGGTGTAGATGATTTTCAAACTGGGGCCCACTGAAATCTTTTGAAAGCAAAGCAGTATTTAGGGGAGGGAGACAGGAGAGGGAGGAGGAAGATGTGGGAAGGGAGATGGAGGTTCATGGGAGGATTTCTTCCTCTTCCACAGCCCTCCTCAAAATGAAAAGACTGGAGAATCTAATTCATGGGAACAAGTTCCAAGGGGGAGCCGTGTTAGTCTACGTCAGCAGAACAAAGGAGTCCTGTGGCACTTTTAAAGACTAACAAATTTATTTGTCGCATGAGTTTTCGTGGGAGAAAATCCCACTTAGACGCTTTGAAGAACTTGAAGAATTAATGGGAGGATTTCTTCCTCTTCCAGGCGGTCCTCAAAATGAAAAGACTGAAGAATCTAATTCAGCGATCCAGACCTGGCCGCAGTCTTAGACAAACACATTCCTTTTCATTTCAATAAGGTCCTTAGCTTATCTGGAGATATGCATTCCAGACTGTAGGCCTGCGCTCTTCCTCACAACCAAATAATGCTCAGAGAGCAGCATGAGGACACTGTTAAGATTATAGATCTCTTTGCATGCATGCGTGCGCACCAACAAACACACACACAAGCCAGCACATCTTCACCTTGACCGCAAGCTGTTAATAGAACAATCATATGGGACACACCTCTTACCCTGTTGCAGCTGTAAAAGTTTGCAGACCTTATGCAATTTAGAAATGAAAAAGTGTAACTTGAGATTCCTAGGAAAAGCTGCCATCTGGTGGCATTACCATCTTCTGTGGGAACTTCTGATTTTCTCCAATTCACCACTGCTTTCAATAAGCATGTGAACAATTGCAGTGGTACTTAGCTGCCAGCAAGGAACTTTCTCATGGTTCTTCTCCACAGCTAAAGAGCTGCTTTGTTTCTATTATGCAGATTTCTGTACTGCCTGATTGCTCTGACTGTGCCCGTTTGGGATTCCTCCCTTATCTTTGCTGAGTTTCATAGTCGATGATATAGGTATTTGCACACTTCAAAAGTCCCACATATTGACAGTAACTTGCCCCATTCTCTCAGCAGCTCTTTTCTTGGACCTTCCATTCTGAGTCACTGCTCAGAAAGATTTTCCCTGAGTAATTTCAATTATAAAACCTCATTTCCATAGCAAGTAGTTTCACAAACATAAACCCAGATGGGGCAACTGTATCTGATAACACAGTAGCCATGGGGAGCCCCACTGTCCCAGTTACAGGATCAGTTCCATGGATAAGACGCATTCCCTGCTTACAGCAGAGTAGGTGGCAAAAACATGTCTGCTCTCTGCATCCACGTCTCTTTACTCCTCAGGTGCAGTGAATCCTAGCATTTGTTCAGGAGCAGTGCTTTAAAGACCCATGGTTAGCTACTCCACTGTTCAACAAGGGTAGCCATGTTAGTCTATTTCAGCAAAACAGAGAAGGAACCCTGTAGCTCTTTTATAGGCTAATCATTTTATTTATCACATGAGCTTTCATGGGCACAATCCCACTTCATCAGATGCATGAAATGGAAACTGCAGTATGTTAGGTGTACATAGACACAAGCTGAGAAGGCTTAGTCACAAGGTTGTTTTTCAGTCTGTTTTAGCAAATCAAACAAGTTGTTCTGATTCAAACAGCGACTACATGGTCTTTACAGAACAATAGATGAGAATGTGTTAACGTTTAAAGAGGGCAAATTACCTGTTTTAATGAATTAGCCATTCAAAGCCTCTATTCGGACCAAGGGTACGGTGTCAAATTTGCATATGCATTCCAGCTCTTGGTGTGACTGACAGTTTCACTTGCTTGTGTCTGGCACCCAGAGAGTTGAAGGGTGCTTTCAGACTTTCAGTTCTTATTTAACTTGCTCCATCCACCACTGTTTTGTGCAGGTTAAAAACATCAGCTGAGGACAAATAGCAAGCTGTTAACAAGGCAGGTTCACAGTGCCTGATCCACAAGAAGGTGCTCAGTAAACATTCATTCAGGCAACTCCGGCTGGGGTCTGTTTTCCTCTCCTTTCCAAATAAGAATCAAGCTGCTTTTTATCTTTGGGAGGGTGCAAAATAACATCAGGTGAACACAGCAAACCCACTGTACCTTAAGTCTGAGACCATAAGGAGATATACTGAAGTGAAGAAGTCCCCCGCTTGCTGAACCATGGCCTATTTAGACCCCACTTAATCCACAAAAATTGCTACTACTTGCGGTGTGAATTTCACAAACAGTAACACCACAGAAGATCCTGTGTCATACACTTCCCTGCATTTAATTTCTTCCTATTCTGTAAATTCCCCATCTTCCAAGCATGACAAAATGGCATTTTCTCCCACAAAAGCTCATGCGATAAATGTGTTAGTCTTCAAAAGTGCCACAGGATTCCTTGTTTGTTTTGTTGACCTAGACTAACACGGCTCCCCCTTTGGAACCACAGAAGAGTGTTTGGCCAGGGACTGAAGAATGTTTTAGCAGTTAAAAATACGAAGTGTAACAACACTAAATTACCTAATAATCTCTGAGAAATAGTTTTGGTGTATATCTAAACTGCAATAAAAGCCCACTGTGGCTAGGCCCTATCTGATGACTTGTCATTGCAGGGCTATAAAACTGCAGTGTTGAGGTTCAGGCTCACGGACCCTGCGATGGGGTAGGATCCCAGAGTCCAGGCTCCAGCTTAAGCCTGAACATTAACCTGCCACCTGAGCCCAAATCAGCTGAGATAGGCCAGCCATGGCTGTTTTAATCAGTGTAGGCACCCCTTAATGTACATTAGGTAGAAGCACAACCACAATGGGCGGAAAATTGGCTGTGTGATCGTCCGTGTTCAGATTTTTGTTATGCTATAGACTTACCATGTGACCTAAGGGCAAGTGCTTTAATCTGAGTGCCTGTTTCCCAACTGCAAAATGCTTCCCTTCTCTTTGTTGTCTAATGACACTGTAATTTCCTTCGGGTAGGAGCTGTTTCTTACTATTGTAGGATAATAAATGTCTGTATAAGAAATGCCTTGAATATCAGGACTGTCCCTATAAAATCAGGACAAAGTCACCCAACTCCTACATAAGGGGACTGCTCCTATCCTTAGGCTTCCATACTTAACTGTTCATCACCAATTTCCTTGTCAGCACAAGTTGTTTTCAAGGAGAGTGAAACGCCAGACTAAAAGGGATGGATGGAGTTAAGTAAGGACCAAACAATTTAGGTGCCTTTCTAAACCTTTCAGATTCAACTCTTCCCCAATACTATCTTTCTCTTAAACTCAACGTGATTCCGAGATCCCTTGAAAAGCCTTCTCCCCTTAGCTCTAATTGCAAGGCCTAGCAATCTGTGGTGTCTCATCTCAATTTTTGTACTCACCATGGTGTGTTAGCCTTTCAGGCTGCTAAAATGCATTCGCTTTGGCTGTGTGATAGAGTAAGGGGCCAGCCAGGCTGCTAGTGATGGGATAGGATGAAGCAGGAAATTACCTCTATGCCTAGCTTCCGAGAGAACTATTGATCACATACCAAGCCAATGTCTCTTCCAGCAGCTGTATATTGGACAGAAAAATAGAGCAAAAGCTGCAGCTCATATCAAGCCCTTTCTTCGCTGGAAGGAAAGGCTATGGAAAATCTGAACTGAATCTTGAGGTGACGAGACAATCCATGTAAGCATGCCTTTATTTCACATTATCATGGTATGGTAATAAGAATTTTTAAATCCAGTACAGATACAGCAAATCATTTCAATTTTCAAAGAAAGAATGGGTGTTTTGAGAACCACTAACTTTCTATGTCAAGTGTTCGCTTTTTACCTCTTTATGTGGTCAGTTTTGTCAGAATGTAGGTTATTATGGAAGGATTATTTTTGAACCTCGTATCTCCATATTGTACTTGTTACTTTTTTGTGCAGGGGAATACATTTATTGTAAAACATTCTCAGTTCAAGTCATACAATGATGCCCACACACAAATTCTAGTGCCAGTCGACAGAGTAAGCACACACAACACTTCAAGGACAAATTATACACAGGCTGTCTTGTTGAACACAAACATTTTCACCGTAGCTATTAACTGGAAATCTTTACTAACCAAGTCTTTCCAAAGGTCCCCGTATATCTCACCCATGAACCTAGACATTCACTGGTTTGATATCAAGGTGAAAACTAGGTGCATCTATGATTGAGTAGGAAACTACAGAGTGAACATGAATATTACATGAGCATTCCTGGGGGAGGAACAGTACCAAGTTTCAGAACTCTACACCGAACCAAGAGCGATCTACCTCTCTGCAGAATAGGTAGTAGTGTGAATCTTAGTGTTTCTGGGGGATTCTTCTATTTTGCTAATGCAAGACAAGCTGTTTTCAAAGCATAATCCACACAAACACCCAAATAAGAAATTAAGTTAGGAAGTGGTATCATATTACAGCTGTTTCATCCATTTGATCTCCTATTAAGTATATGTGGGAGATAATCTGATGGTTTTGCCAACTGGTAATTGAGATCTGCACCTTTCACCTTCAGGTCACTTATCTAACTCTAGCACTGATCACAAGTTAGCAAAGGCTGTTAAATATACCAAGACTGTTTGGTATCCTATGGAAATTTCATTTGAAGTCATGCTGGACAAATATTCATATTACAGTTAGCACCCTTGTTGGAAGAGTAAGGACAGAATGAGGCCTGAAGGGGCATGGAGTCTACATTATATGAAACAACCTTTGATGTTGTTCCCTATGAACAGGCTTCAGGCAAATTAGCTGAATGGGGATGTGCATATTTACACTGTGGCACTGTTCGTACAACCCAGCCTGGTCTGGGTTTAAACAGAGGCCTTTCATTGGCAGACTGGTGCCTTTCACAAAGGCTAATATTCACTTTTAACAAAATATATCTGAAACAGAACATATTTCTTCAACTTTCTTCCAAGCTGTGAAGGCAAATGGAGGGCACTTTAGTCCAACACTGATGCTGTCCTAGAGGGGCAGGAGGTGGGGAGATAGCTAAATGCCTTTTTTGCTTTGGTGACTCTCCATTGTCTGTTTTAGGATCATGGTTCATTATTTTTTTCTTTTTGCAAAAACAAAAAACTACCAGGCAATCATTATATGAAGATGTTCCCAACCAAAAAGTCACCAAAACTTGTAGGAATTGTTTCCATCCATCTAACTTATCACTTTGAAAGATGAATTTAATACGTCTCAGTCACTCCTCTCTTCAGTCTTCCTTTTACTTAGCCCTATCCTACAGCATCTATGTTAAGCATTGAACATGGGAAATTACAGCTACCAAAAATCACTCGACTGGGGAGCTGAGCTTTTATGAAGCTCCACGTATCTTGTAAGGCTCTGTGTAAGAAAAATGAGGCTCTATTTTGGCATAGAGGGCCCAGTTATTATCCAGACAGATTTAGAGTTCACCTTAACATTTCCAGGGTGAGGAGAATAGACAGACAACTAATGAAAAAGTCTAGATATATTTCTTTTGATATACGAATTTCTGTCATAGGTACCAATTAGAGGCACTGAAATATATCATGAAGAATGCGTTCACACATAAAGGTAAAACAAGTGCAACCTATTTCACTTTTTTCAACTTAATAAAAAACTTATGGTATTAATCCAGTCTCCAAAAGAGCAATAAATATAAGTATTCGTGCCTGTACACTTCATATCTTGATACTGTTTTACTTTGTCCCATGCTATCTAGCAATTAAACTTTAGTCTGATAGTGTCCCTTTTAGTATCTTCACGGCCATTACCTGTGAAAGATCAAATGTACCTTGAAAACAACCTAGTATCAAGAATAAGTTTTCAGTTCAAATTTTGCCCATCTTCATTTTATACAATACATACTTCACAAGGCATAAAAATTCATTAAAAAAAACCCCAACCAACTAATATAAGTAGTGTGTGTGGTCCTACAGATGCCCTGTGTGGCCATTCTTGGAACTGTTGCACAGACTTCTAGAAATTAACAATGAAACACCATCTTTACTTTTTTAGATTCTCCAGAGGCTTCTCATGGCATCTGGTTAGCAACTCCACTCCTCCTTTACTCTTTCTGACTAGTTCAAGCAAGCAAAAAGTTTTTCTTGTCTGGAATATAATTAAGGCAAAATGAACAGAACAAGAAGCTGGATTTGAGGCACCGCCAAAGTTAATTATGTGCTACTGGTGCCATTACACATTAAAACCCGCAACATAGTTAAATTAAAGATCTGGCCTGGCCCCATAAAAAGCAAGGAAATTCAGGGCTGTAGCTGAGAAATCCAAACTGTCTTTATTAGATAAAATCCTGCCTTTAAAACTTCTGCAGTACTGAAGTCTTAAGCCTGGATTTCCTGGCTTTTGTACAAGTCAGACCTTTGACATATTTAATATTTATGACTGTACGTTACCTTGGTGCATTTTATTTGTTTGCACTTGTACGTTACCTTGGTGCATTTTATTTGTTTGCACTTGCCAAAATGTCACAGCACACCCCACACATCTCCAAAAACACAGAGAAATATAGACTTGTTTGTTAGACATCTACAAATTTATAAAAGAACTACTGGGATAAAGTCACAAGACTATGAGAACACAGGAAATACAGTTTTATTATGTTTTCACCAATGGCAGCAAAAAATGTTTAACAATTGAAGAATGAAGGGAACTTAATGGTTAAAAGGCTTCAATAGTTATTATTCATGTTTTAAGTTTTAGACCGGTTGGGGAGGTGGGGGAAGACGCTTGGTAGGGAGAAAACAAACCAAATATACCCTGGGATAATTGTCTATTACCAAGTTTTAATGCCTTCTTCAAAGCATTAAGTATATAGTGAGGTATCTTATTGCAGGTTATGTATCATCTCCTCTTTGGCAATAAGATGTGTAGTTTTATTAACCAGGGCCATCAATGAGTTGAGCTTGTGAGACCAGTCATTGAGTATGTTATTTGGATCCTTGGGCCTCTGGAAATTGATAATTCCTGCCAACCTGTCTACTTTTGCAAAGATGGTCTTATTTACTACTAGGTTGGACAGGAACTCCTCCGATTCCTGTAAAAGGAGACAAATGGCACTGAATGAGAACAGCATTTGTAATTAACAAAACACCAGATGTTCTTTCCAAATTTTCAATTAACACAACAGTAGTGGGACTGAGGTTTTACAGTAATATAGTAACACTAACATAGAGTCTATTAGAATTACCATGTTTTAGTGGACATCAGACTTCATATTAATGCCTCTGGCATTGGAATGATGTTGTAGCTACCAAATTACTTAGGGTAAACAGGCTTCTGATGTCAGTCACAGTGAACAGTGAACATGTATTTTCATTTCAAGATGCATCTAAACTTCCAAACCGCAGAAGTCAAATATATTACACGTGAAAGCCTCTTAACATACACTGCAAGCACTTAACCAAAAAGCTTCCAGGAGATGCTTTCTATTGCTAAATTCCATACCAATTATACTGTACAAACATTGGTCAAGTAAATGATACTTCGGTGAGGTGGTGTGCAGAGCAGAAGGTGCAACTAAACACCTTAAAGCAAATATTAACGAAACAACCTGTGAATTTGCCTTCACAATGCCATATGCTAAGAGCAGACACACTGAAAAAACTTAAAAATGAAAGAACTGTTCATAAAGACTGACAAATCCATAAACCAGGAAACTCAAAGGTAAATGTAGAAAACCTTTATCATTAGTCAGTTTTAACCATGTGTTTCTGAGGGCCTGAACAGTGGGATAGACACCTAGGTACAGCATGGAACCTGAAGGAGTGTTAACATCAGATTTGATTTGACTTGTGTGTTTGCAAACCTCGAGTTTGTCCTGTAACAATTTGAGTGCTGTTTTGTGATACAAATTCTATTCTAAAACCCTCAAACAAGCAGCAGTGCAAAGTCTAGACTATACACTCATTATTAGAGGCAAACAGAAAATTATTTAACATAAGGCATTTTAGACAATCTCTCCATATAATCACTGAAGTAAAAATCAATTAATTTTACACCTGTATCTCTCTGAAAGTTAATATTATTTATTCACTTAGTTTCTGATGGTAACAGCTGGAAAGCATTGGTTACAAGAGGATGGGAATCAGAGACTAAAGTTAATGTTATCAGATTTTAGTGTTAAAAAATACTTAACAAAATGCAAAGTAAGTCAAAGCATTGCTTTGTGGAATACTGAGTTCTCTGCCACATAAAACACATCTAAGAAAAACATTCAGGATAGCCTGAGCAACACTTACATCAACAGATAAATCCAAGAGTTGCGCCATCCTCTTCATTGTAATTCTGGTATAATATTTTGCCATTATTCTAATATTCTGGAATAAAAGTACTCAGAATAAAGGGTTGTGTACAAAAAAAACCCCAAACCCAACTAAGACAGGCCACAAAAATATAGAAGTCTAAGTTAAATACCAATTAGGATTTGTGTTCCCGTAGTGGATTATCCAGAGAAAGGCATGCAAATGAACAATAAGATGACTTTTCTTCAACACACACAATTCTCCTGATCATACAATGGCAAGATGCTGCCTCTCAAAATAGCAACTAATGAAGTCAGCAACTTACTACAGACTTAATATGAGACCACTCTCCTTTTAAGTTTCTGCCCAAAGCACAATTTCAAAATGCTGAATCTCATAACTTATGAAAACCTTCTTTAAATATTAAGTATGTTTGCACTTGTGCTGTTCTGATTATAATTCCACTGTTTGCACAGACCAACTGCTACATTCCAATTTGTTAGAGGGAATGAAAAAATTAATTTATAATTTCTGAGCAGAAGCAGTGCATCATGCATCACTCTCAGAGTGTTTGATCTACTTCTTTGACACAGCATCAGCTGCTAGCAAGAGACATACCTACAAAACATACCGGGAATGCAAAATGAGAAGCAGAACATTATGGAAAGGAGAATGGACAACTTATAAGCTTCTCTCTTTCATATATTCTCTCCTATCCCCCTCTATTAAAAAAGAAAAAAAGCAGAAAGCATTTTCTGTGACAAAGGTTTAAAAGCAGGTTGCACTTACATGCTCAACAACTCTGTTCTTTAAGTCTTTCCATCTCTTTTCACCTTCCTCTGTATAACCAAAGACGTCCGTGGCAGGACTATCAAGAGATCCTTCTCTTAATTCCTTTCCATATTCCTCAACTAGGGCGGTCCAGCGCATCAACTCCATAGTGGTAAAAAGTTTTAAAAGATCTCTGTAAATGATTTAGTAAATTCAGTTCACACTCCTATATCAATAAAACTTGCATTTTATATTAAAAATCCAGCCAGCAGACAAATACCATAGCAAACAGCTTGATTTTATCACTATTAATCAATACTTTTAATTCTACTCAACACTTCAAAATCTATAATCCACAAATGGGAAGATTTTACATTAACATTTCTTACACTCTCTCCCACACACTCTCTCTCTGCAATTCTGCATCAAAACTTGTATGTACACTCATAGATGCAAAGAGTTAAGAATATAAGTAATTTATGCTTGATTTGTAACTCAGTGTGCTTATGCTTAAAGCGGTTGCATATGTAAATTTTAGCAAATACCAGTAATGATTGTGTATGGACTATACTTTGAAAATTAGACTCTCAGTATTATTTAATAAAGGATTTGCAACAGTGGCTGTATCTGTAATACACAGCTCTCCAGCACAGATATAACATTTGTGTTACGATACTATTTATAAATTATGACTTGCACACAGTCAAAAATATTTTTATAGAATTTTTTCCACACACTGTTAGTTCTGTAGGAAATATTTACAGTTAGAGTAACAATAGCTGAATCCCTGCTGCCTTTAAAACACTGTTAAAAAGGATTTTGTTTGTTTTTGGTTTGATTTGGTTTTTGGGGTGTCGGGGAGAATGGTCAAAATGGACTATTCAGAAAAGGCACTTACTTATACTTAGGGATTTCTTCTAGCTTTTTGTCGCCACTTATTCTGTGAACCAAATCAGACTGTTCATTGTCATAAGGAGAAAGGATAACATAAAGAACAACGCTCTTCAGTTCCTGTTGAAAAAGAAAAAAAAAATAGTTTTTGTGGGTTTTTTTTATACAGAAAAATAATACGCAATACTGACATCAAAGTAAAACCGTTCTCGGAGTATGAATAAAATGTATGTGCAGCTAATCTACTCTATACACACACACACACACACACACACACACACACACACATTCTGTAAGACTCAAATCAAATTTATTAAGAAACTACGGTAATAAAATAAATGTAATAATTGAATAAATACAATTTGTAGAAACAAAACTTTTACATTTTGATTACATGCCAAGATGATTCTGGCCAAGTTATTTGCAATAACATTTCAGAGAAAAACAAGCTTGAATTTGCACCATTTGTATTGGGTATACAGTTTCAGAGATAGCTCCATAAATCAGAAAAATATTGTTCAGAATGTAATTTCACAAATTGTTTCTAGGCTTCCATTCAGGAAATGAAAATAAGGCATCCGCAGAATTAAAAGACAACATACATAACACTTAAAATTATTTTATTATAGTCCCCCTTATAGAGACAGTTCTTTCATGTTCATATTATATATATATATATATATATATATGTATGTATGTATGTAGGTAGATGGGCTAAATGATCCATGTTTACCGCTAACATATATAATAAATATACAGTAAAATGGATATTTGCACTAGGTTCCACGTGCAATATTTTTACCTGCTGCCATTTTTCACTTTCAGCCTGAATACACGGAGTATCATAAATGGCTCTGTAGTGTTTACAGATTGAGAGGTAAGAACCTTCATGTTGATCCAGCTGAATCATTAAGTTGTAGTATTTCAGCTTTAATTTCTGAAACAATATCAAAACAAAAATAAAAATGAAAAGATCCACTAATCTGATAAATTACACCCTAGTAAGTTCCAAAGATTGGTTAGACAAAAACTCCTGTGCGTGAAGAAAATGCACACCACAAACTGACAGGGGGGGAAAAAAATCCTCCACCAATTTCACCTCTGTGTTTTCTTCCTGGAAAAATTTTGTGTTAATTTTTTTGCTGATAATTTGGGTCCGAACGTAGTCTTTTACTGCCAAGCAGAGTCTCATCTGCTCCAAGATGAATTCTACCCGCTCTTTCTTTTCCATTGAACCATAGGTTTCCACCTAAAAAGGAAAAAGAAGTATTTAACATCACAGATCTCTCATAATAAAATATTTAGCTTTAAACCAAAATTGCAATATGTATAATTCTACTACACAGATTGAGCATCCTATATGTTATAACAGAGGACAAATTAATAGGGTCTGACTGTGTGCATAAAAATCACCTAAAAAGTATGCACTTGAGACAAAAAACCCACAAAATCCCAACTGCCACGTCTCATTTATGCTTTGCGCACGCATGCGCACACACGACCCTTTTTTAAAAAGTTTCTTAAGAAAGGCACTGTATTCAAGCACCTAATCTCACTCAAAGATCTCTACTTTCAACCAAGTACCATCCCATCCACACCGACAACTGAACAACAACGATCATTGGCTTTGAAGGAAGTGTATCCACACCTTTCAGCAGAAAAAATGGTGGCTATTATGTGGCAAACAGATGGGATTACTCAGGCTCTCAAGAAAGAGAGACATGATGTTCTCTTTTGCTATACCCTCCCATCCCTAACTCAGCCCAGCCCTAAGGATTCCTTCTACCCAAAGGGGCGACACACTAACTACTCTTTTAGCAGGAGAGAGAATGTGGAAGAGAATTCCTTCCAAATTCATCAAGAAAGGGGTCCTTGTGCCAAATTCATGTGTAAAAAAACCCCAAAAAACCAAACCAAAACAAAAACCCTCAACCCCAACAAACAAGTGGATCCAAGAACACTTCATTCTGAATGATGCCCTGAGGAAGTTTGAACTCCCTTTTCCAAAAATCAAAAGATTAACTAGGACTAAACCTTCTGTACCACCTAGTATACTAGAACCCCCTTTCCCACAGGGAACTATTCCAAGTAATTTTCAATATCAGCCAAATTAGCAGAGCTAGAACATTTTAAATCTAATTACATTTCCACTGAAGATAGTTAATTTGGTTCCTATGTCGCTGTGCTTGAATAAGCCTCAAATATCAATACAAAACACATTACTGTAAGCAGTTGAGAAAAATGTTGATTTTTGTAGTTGAACACTTAGGAATCATGCACTGCATTACCTGTAGCTCTTGCAAAATTGAAGCAGCTTCTTTCACTTCACCATTCTGTTCTTTTATTGTTGCAAGTGTCTTTGTAAGACGAGCACGCTCAATTTCCACGTAGATCTGGAATTAAAGTAAATGCCAATATTGAACTTATTTTATTAAGTAGAAGTTTGTTGCATCTAAGGCTATGATATACACATGTGCATAACTTTACACCCATAATTAGTTGCACTGAAATCTCTCCACTGTTCCTTAAATGAAGTGAACATAATGGGATGAACTTTGAGAGTAAAGCATTAAATTATATTATATCCACTTTAGGAAATGTTTCCAAAGAACTTTTCTCTGTGCTACAATAAGAGTTTAGTATTTGCAAACTCAAATTAAGTTTCAGAATATTGTATAGTCTGTATTTAAAAACCTAAATTACAACAGGAAACATTTCTTTTTAATATTTTAATTAGTAAATCTACTGTTCATGAAGGTGATATAGAGCTGGAAAGAGAGGGCACCTATTCCGATAAGAGATAATGTGGGGGCAGCAAGACAGTAAAACTTCCTCTCTTATTCAGTCTCAATCTTGATCTGGAAAGATAGCACTTAGGTATAGGACAGTTAATTCACTTCTCTACCAAGGTCCACAGTGAAGCAAACAAACAATGATTGCTCATTTTGTGATGGAAACTGTTGTCTACTACAACCTGGATGGAGACCATCTCTTTTTACAAACACTTCTGATTAGTCATCAGTTAACAACTTTTGGTTACTACCCACCTAGACTTGATTTGAACTGGTAAAAGACATAAGATTAAATAAACATGGATGCTGCTCAACAGAAACAACATTTTCCAAAAGGAAGCCTAACAACAACTCAACCATCAATTCAATATTCTATGTAACACTTCCTATTTTGTTAATTTTCTATCGTATCCAGTAAGACTAGCAGTTACACATAACATACTTTATAAATATACAATTTGTAATATCACATCTTAGCTGCTGAAAAGATGGGAGAGTTTTATGGCTCTTCCAGACCATACGGCACACTAACATCATCCCCAATGACTGGAAGAAGGATGTTATGCTGCTTCTCATCAAAAAGGGCAGGAAGGCCAAACGTAATAACTACTGAGGTATTACACCACTGTCAGTCCCCCGAAAAGTCTTTGTTTCCATGTCAGTGATGCATTTCACAGCAACGGCTATGGTATTTTAGACCTGGTAACTCCATTAACGACCAGATCTTTACCGTGAAATAGTTTGTTTGTTTTTTTTTTAAAAAAGGTGTCTGAATATAGTAAGTCACATGCAGCACTTCTTACAAATTTCTTCCAGATCTTTTATTCAGTGTATTGAGCAAACATGGGGGATCTAGCAAGGCACTCTGATGTTATTGATAGAAGAGCTCCATAATGGAACAAAAAGCTTAGTTCAAGTTAATGGCAGATACACAGCATAATTTCCTATTTCCTTAAAAGTTCAGCATCGTTGTGTCCTGTCACCATCATAGCATAGACTAGTTGAGGGATAAGTTTGACAAAGCAAACAGCCAAACAATGCCAATAGCTGCTTCAAGTCCTCAACTATGCCAATGACATTGCTTGTTGGCTCCATTTGGTGAATTACTGAAGCTGACAGCTAACCTGGCTGTGCAAAAAGCAACTCACACTGGTTTATTAATCTGGACAAAACAGAGGGTATATCTTCACTCACAGCAGCACTGTAGACTCCATGGAATCAATTTTTGCAGGATTGCAGCAGTGGAGACCTGCTGAATTGATCTGGAACTCGACTCAATAAATTCACCCCCACAAAAAGATTAAGGCTGCATCATCAGAAAGGCATTTCCTGTTGGCACAGCATAGTGGGGATGCTGTGCTAATTAAAAGTTAGGAAATTGATGCAGTATGTGCTAGCTACTCTACATAGACCAGGCCTAAATCCCGTAATCATCATGTAGTCCCCATCTCTAGATTATAACCAGGTCAGTATTAAGCAGGCAGGGTTTCATACAGGTGGAAATACATTAGGATGGAAAAAACAACAAACTATAAAGTACATTTATCAAGGAAGCTTGCTGGTGGTTGTGCAAAGGGTATGGGCATTCCTAGAAGTACAAACTTCATCCTCCTTGTCATGCAAAAGCACTTATATGGAGTACCCCAATCTTCCAAACTGGGAGGGGGAAATGCTATAATTTAGAAGAACTGACTGAGCAAGAGTATTATATGCATTTCTCAATTAGTCAGGGATGAGAGGTTTGTCTGTTTTCTAACACTAAAGCAACATGACTTGTCATCCTCAGCAGAGTAACAGCACTTACAGCTAAAACATTTGCTAATGTATCTGTATGGTCCAGATGCCCTAAACCTGCCAGAGGCCCCAGAGCAACTGTGAACTTTGGAAATGCTTCATAAACTCCCAGGCCCATGTCTATTGCATACGGTTTTACTAATGAAAAGGACCTCCACTTATCTGGAGTTCTTTGTGAAAGCCTGGGAAAAGGAATCATCACAGTCTTAAAAAGAACCCCAATGGCAGAGAATATTAAAAGAATGTTTAAAACGTATCCATGGTTCTCAGGCTATGCTTTATGGTCTTCTCCTCTGATGTTTGTTAGTGCTGTAATAAAGAAAAAGAAGCCCTGATGCATGTGTTATGGAACTGTCCAACAGTCAGACAGCTGTAGAAAGGGATGGATGTGAGCAAAAAATAATGCTTGGTTTTAGCAACCCAATCTCAGCTTAAGGATGTCTCTTAGGTTCTGTACCTATTATGCTAGGTTTAACTCCATCACTAGGACATTTGTTCTTGAGGGCTGCAATGATTACTAAGCACATGATGTTACAGAAATGGAGGAGTATGCTTGTACTTCGTACAGAGCAATGCTATTCAGATCCATCTGAATTAACAGTGAAAGAATAACTTAACATAGAAAGCAATATGAATTCAAAGGAGTGTGGATGCCATATATTGATATATTTGGATAAAGAATTCTGAGATAGATCAAATCAGGGGTGGACAAAATTGGCTCATAGTTAGATGCCAGCAATTTTATATTTGGCCACCAGAGGGCGCTCCTCCATTATATTTCTGCAGTGGAGCTAAGGGACAGGCAACTAAAAGTGGTTGCCACGGCGACCAGAAACAAACATTTGTCAAGGCCTGGATCAAATAATGCCAGTCTTCTATTCCATCTGACATCTCTGTTTTTTTCCTCTAGTACCCTCCTTTCCTTTTATGCCTATTTGTGTATTTGTTAATTTTGCTTCCCCAACCCTAACACGTTATATCTGAGGAATACGGTCTGATTTTGTACTGTTTGGTCTTACAGCTTTGACAAGTTGTAAAGCTATGGAACTGCCTAATTTTGTTGGATATCCTGTGAAATGTGCAATACAAAGTGTAAATCATTGTCTTCTTGTGTTTTTATTGTCCGACTATGTAAATTGAGTTAAAAAAGAGAAAAGAAATGCTGATATGCTGTCAGCAATCTTGTTGTTACCCAAAGCTTCAGTGATGCAGTAAGATCGCCAGGGACAGAAACAGACTGAACATCCAGCCAAATTGATCAATGTGCAAGGTCGCCATGTCCCTTTCCAATTTGCCTTGATATAATACATACACAATTTTAAATCTTATAGAGAACAATGAATAATGAAAATGAATCTTAAAAAGACACTGCTGGGTTAAGTTGAACTCAGCATTTGCTTTTTGTAAAAGCAAATTTTACAAAACCTGAGGCCAATAGAAATGTTTCCATGACATATATTTTTGTTTTGTTCTTTTTAAAATTCCTACAGCAAGATTTTTAAATAAAAATGACTTCCCGTGTTTGACACATAAGCATTCAACACCATGTTAATCCACCAAAATAAGGAAGTAAAACTGATCAGTCTATTTTCATTTGCCAAAATGGAGAAATGTAAAAAGTAAACAACAGCCACACAATGATGAATAAAGTGAATTATTTTAACTGGGAGCTTAAATACTTGAAGGTGCCTTTAATATAGGTAGATACCTTTACAAAATAATATTAATACAGTATTCCAACAAGTTACTTTAATGAGCAATATAAGGAACTAATTTTCCAAAATATTTTGAACATAAATATATAGATTTCCTTATCAGATTGATTTTAAAATTTTGGCTTTTTTTAATCAGAAAAAGGAAACAAGACATGCTTTAAGAAAGCAAATATCCTTTCTACATCATTAAGCATCAAGAGATTCCAGTCTGAAAACAAAAAGTCTTACCTTTCCTTCTGTTACCATGCGCAGTGTGTCAATTAATCGCAGCTTGATTGGTAGATCAATAATCTCCTCAACATAAGTACAGCACTGCTGGACCATTTTTGCAACTGCCTAGTACAAAAACAGAAACAAAACATTTCTCTATTTTTGGATTTCTAGAAGTTTACCAAAAACATAATCTTTGGGGATTTGTAATAAAATGTTAAGATACAAGAACTATTAATGTCAAAATAAATAGACGCACTCACAAATTAAATATGTGGGTCTGTTGGAGGGGTGTTTAATTTTCCCAGGTATGGACTTAATGGGGTAAAACACAGGAATAAGACCTGTGGCATGGCTATTGCTGGCCTAGGTCAATTGACTTGGGCTCTGAAGGCTTAAAAAAAAAAAAAAAAATCACTGTTTGGGCTTCAGATAAAGCCAAGCTCTGGGATCCTCCACCCTCACAGAGCCCCAGAGCTTAGGCTCTTGCCTGAATCCAAATGTCTACATAGAAGTTTTTCAGACCCATGAATTCAGATCGGCTGATCTAGGCCAGCTATGAGTTTTTTAATCCCCATGACAGACATACCCTAGGAAAGCAGATGACCTCACACAGGAAGATGTTACTGAGATCAGAGTCTGGCTCAAGTCAAATGGGGATGTGCCTGTATCAGTTCCCTCCCAATTTGTTCTCAACTTCTTTGTTTCAAGAAATTCGTTCTATCTACAGTTTTCTCTTGAAGAACTGCATTGATATTTTCTTCTGCCAAATCAAACTGACTACTTTGCAGACTGACAAGAGTTTATCTGCTGGCAACAGGCTCTTCAAAATATAAAAGGAAGTTTTCAATATGCATTCTCCATTGTTCTAATTAAATAGCAGGGTATATTGTCCCTTCTTTGGAGTATCTGTATATTTCCAGAAAAAAGTTGTTTCTCAATGATGTCAGCATACTAATTTCAAATGCATGTATTCTCACAAAGCACAGACCTGTATGACCATGATAAACCACAACAACTCTGTTTAACATCACACTTCACATGCAACCCAAATACTAAAATATCAGTTTCATTATTCATTTTCTTTCTGAAAAAGTCAGTTTGACCACTGTGATCCAATTATTGATCTGCTGTACTATTGATTATATTTGTGTTTCACTGTGTGCTATGTATCTCAGTGGCTTTTTTCCTTCTCAACACAAACGGGGGGAAAAAAAAAAAACATACAATACAAAGATTTTGCAAACAAAAATATATCCCCTACAAAGTTCAGTTCACTCTGCTATCAAGCATAAATTAAAACAGCATCAACAATTAATACGTAACAGTCTTCATAAATCTGAAGGCAAGAGCTGATCAGCAGGTAGGGTCAAGTAGAAATCCCCGTAGTATAACATTATTGAATAGCTAGATGTATTTAAATTAGTGGGGGTTACAACTCTGTCTGAAATATCAAACTTTCCCATTTATGCACCTTACATAGTGATTAGCTGACTAGTTAATTAAGCCTTGTTAAGAAAGGGAAAATGGTTGCGACACCCAGGATTTGGCAGGTAACCTACATAAACATACAAGTGAAAGCCACTAGTAATCCTGTTTCATAAAAGCTAGGTCATGCTTGACCCATGTGGATTAGCTTCCTTCATGACACCTGACTACACTGAAAAGACAGGCAATCCTAAACATCAGGATTTCAGAATCACCTGACATAAAAGACTGTCATACTAGTTAAAAAAAACAACAATGGAATGAGATACATTTTCTCGGACTGAGAACTGTCCGACTAGCATGGGAAGAAGACATCAGTTATTAGGGCTACGTAGCTCTCTCAGAAAAACCATATCAGAAAATAGGTAGGAAGTACCAAGAGTTTTGCACCAGCTTTGAATTCCTTAACACAGACCTCAACAAATTTATGTTTCTAGTTTTAGTAGTCTGTCACCTAGCTTCACTGCAGAAATGTAATAGAGGAGCACCCTCTGTTGACCAAAAGTAAAATTGCTCACACCTAGCCGTAAGCCAATTTTGTCCACCCCTGCCTTAATAGAATTTTATATTTCAGGTTGTAAATTGCTCTGCCTCATCATCACTCCATCCCAACATTGTGATTCATTTCCATGATATATCCTTTGGAGCATATGACAGAGTGGGACCCAATTCCAAACTGCACACGACAGAATTTCACCTCCACTAACAAGAAACGAGGAAGTCTAAAAAAAGGAATTAACCAAGAGTAGTGTTCAATTACCTGTATTGGCCTAGACTTATTTATTCTGGATATCACCAACACTAACAGGAAGGTGCAGAGATTTGCACCATGAACTTGAGTAAGAGTATGCCTACACTTGATAGTGGCAAATTTGCCGCTGTCCAATCATTTTATCTGGATCGACTGAGTGGAAGAGAAGACCCGCTCAACTGATCCGGAAGTCAATTTAATAAAACCTTCTCTCCAAAAAGCGTTGTGTTGTGTTGACAGATACATATTTCAGGCTGGCACAGCACAGTTGAGATAGCATGCTAAACAGAAGTTACAAAGTCAACTTGAGTTATGCAAGATACTCTGTGTAGCTTTAACTCCTTTCAACTACCACCAAATTTCTCCAGCAATGTCGACCAGGCCTAACAATGAATAGACACAAAAGAGACCACAATGTAACGGGCAATCAATAAGTCTTTTACCACACACACATTTTTGGCATTTCATGAGGCTATGGGAGAATATTTAGTCTGACCAATGCATTAAAACAAAACCAGGTATAGTACCACGATGACAAAAGGGTTAAAGATATCTAAATAGATAGCAGCAGAAAAAGGAATTGGTGTCCCTAATTATCAGAGACCTGAAATTTAGGTGTAGCGTAAGTTAGTGATCAAGAAAATTTAACAGATTCTGAAAATGAGCAAGCAATGGAAGAGATCAGAATTAGTATAAAAAGATGGATAGGATGTTTAAATATGTTTAAAGTGAAAGCTATTGAAGAAGCAAAGCAGCATAAAGGGACAATAGGTCTCTGTGATTACAGTTAAGAAGCTAGAAAAATATGTCAGAAATAAAATTCAGAGACAACAACTGGAAGTACAAAGGATTAAGTCAGCCATGTTTTTTGAGCCGATGTTAAGTTCCAGAACAAAGTGACCCAAATTTAATGGAATCCGAGATTCACAGCAATTTAAGGAATTGTTGACTCACAGCAGTTAGTGAACAGATGATTGCTGATACAGGAGCAGAAGTCTACAAGCTTTAGACAGATTTGAGGACAAACTTTCAAAAGCTACTCAGGCACTTAGGAGCCTAACCCACATTGACTTTCAGTGAAATTCAGGAACCTAAATCACTTTTGAAAAATTTACACATAAGCACTGTCCCAAACAGTTTGCAGGCAACCTAACAAAACAAGAGAAAATAGGAAAGAAAGAACTAAAAAAAGCAACAGGAGGGAAGGCTGCAGTTAAGGATGCAGAGTGCCAGAACAAACATGTGAATATATGCATGTTTCACGAGGTCAATGGAGAAATGAGCATGGTGAATTGAGCATGCAGGCCCCCTTGAATAAGCCTATCAAAAGCAGCAATAGAAGCTGGCATTAGGATATTCAGAAGGATATTAAAAGACAAACAGCACAGGCATTACACAGATAGGGAATTAGAAAGGAAACATGGTCTCTTTCCTTCCTAAACAGCTGCATTTGTGAAAGTGTGAAAGTCACCTGTTTTAACTGACTTCTTCTCTTTGATAGAATAATAATATTTTCATTAAGAGCATCCCAGTCTTTAGCTTCATAACACATTTTCACTACAGCAACCAAGATACGGGATGTGGAAACCATATCAGAGGCCTGCAAACAAAAAAAAGAGCATTAGTGAATAAATATACAACACAAAACTAAAAGACACTACCACTTTGGAGCTTTGATAGTTCAAAGACAAGGGCCGTCCACTTTAACTCCAGACTCACTATCTCAGGACTCAACAAAACCATGGCACCAGGTCGCCATGGTGCCCAGAACTTTGCCTATGGTGCCTAGCTGTGCCATTGAACTTAGGAAGCCAAACACCCCCTTGCACCTAAAAAAAAAAAACAAAAAAAAAAAAACCCCACAAAAAGGCGCCAGCCCTGACACTTTCAGTGCTGCTTGCTTCCCCTCAAGCTCTCCCCCACCAGGCGACACTGAAAGTGCCCCAGTCAGTGGCTTTTTTCAGCAGCAGAGGGCCTTTGGTGCACTGTAGCGCCACCAAAACTGGCATTCTGAAGTGCCACAGCACAGCTAGGCACCTTAGTTTTGTGCTGGCCCCTAGGTGTGCGGCGCATCTGTGAAGGCCTGCACTGTCTTCAGAAGAAAGGGAAAAGGTGGCACAGAGCCAGACTCCCGAATCCTCACCAGTTCCACCACCGTGAAAACAAAGAGGGAAATATGGAAGAGCTGAACACTCGAATTCCCCACTAACCCCGCTATCTATCACAAAAAGGGGAACACACAACAGAACACCCCGGAAATAAATGAGTAGCATCACATAGTCTACTTACTGTTCGTGTCTGTTTCTCCAAAGACAGTAGGGTTTCGATGACCTCTTGAAGTCTTCCTTCCTAATATCATGGACATTGAAAAAAACAGTAAAGATTTTTTAAAAATTTGAAAATAGCTGTACCTGTTACAGAAGGAAAAGCATAAAGTCCTGCTGAAAGATTGATTTCATTCTATTTTATTTCTTTGACAGTGAAGACAGGGATAAACACTAACATAATACTTAGCATTTATATAGCACTTTTCATCTGTATATCTACCTTTGTAAGGCACTTTGAGATGAACAACCATTACCCTCATTTTATGGAGGGACAAATATATACAGAAATTCAGAAAAATTTCACAGAGTAGCCTTTGGTTCTGAGTGCCAAACCTGTGACACCTTTAGCCTGATTTTCAGAGGTCATGACCACACACTGATCTCTCTGACTTCATTTGGTACCCAAAAACTGAGATGCACAAAACCAAAGGCCACTTTTGAAAGTATTTGTTAAATGACTTACCCAGGATAACGCAGCTAGTCAAGAATTGAACCCAGATCACTTACGTCATGAACCCAATCCCTCTCTCATGTAAAATGTGTCTGTGTTAGCTAATTTATTTAAAAAATAAAAATAAAATGTAAATAAAAAAAATTTATGTAAAAAATCCCATGTTTGCATGCCACCTCACAGAAGCACAAACACCCCTTAAGAGTATATTTATCAGAAAGGCGGGGCATATTTAAGTTTTCATCACTTTAAACATAAATTGATTGTTGTAGTTCCTTGAAATTCAAAGAATCATACAGATTACGCCACATAGAAGGCTAGAACATGACCACATAAAATCAAAACATGTTATACTGCATTTACAGTAGGGAAAAAAAATTAGGGTTAGAGTCAGGATTAGCCAGCGTGCATTTGCTAAGCCAGACCTAAACTTAACTACTTATCCTACTCAAGACAAAAATCTAAGTAAACATAAATGCAGTTGACACTGTAACAAGAAATGTTGCTCCTACCCATCTTTCTCTCAGTATTACATAAAGCAAGTCAGGTAGTAGGTGACATGTGCCATATACCAGTCATAGGAGTACAATGCCTGCACTCACTGGATACTGGGGACTATAGCATATATTTGTCTACATCTATGGGATTTAAAGGCCATTTTAAACTACTTTAGAACAAACCCTGAGATTAAATTTCCAGACAAATATTTTAGAAACACCAACACTCAATAAAAATGTTTGCAGCAAATATTGCAGCACTGGGTTACTTAAACATAAGAACTGGAAGAATGTTTAAAAGGTGTTACGGTATTAGTAATGCAGGTAGAGGAATTTGCTTCAAGTTATTTCTATCCTGATCAAGTCCCTTCAAACTGTACCATGGTTTATCTAGTATATGCCCACCTACAATTACAGAATTAAACTGCAAAGGGGTAGCCGTGTTAGTCTATTGTAGAAAGACAACAGAATCCTGTGGCACTTTTAAAGACTAACAGATTTATTTATCACATGAGCTTTCGTGGGAGAAAATCCCACTTCGTCAGATGCTTTGAAGATAGGAAAGTTACAGAGTGGGAGGAAATTAATTGCAGGGGAGTGTATGACATAGCATCAGGTCAGGCTGTAACAGCAAATCAAAATAGGTGTTAGGATTCAAAACACTGGGGAACAGCACATAGAGGAGGGGGAGGTCAAATCACTTGTTGTAATGCGAGAAAAATCCATAGTCCCTGTTTAACCCCAAGACAACTGAGTCAAATTTGCATATAAGTTCGAGTTCTGCAGTCTCTCTTTGAAGCTGTGATTTGTTATTCATCTGTTTCAACACAGCTATTAACAATGAATTAAACTGCACACTGACATACATGGACTGTGCCTGAGCGGCTATACTGCGGGAAAATATCCCCAGTTTCCTAATTCTTGTACAACACAACTGCACACGTGTCAGACATGGCCTCAGTCCATCTCCTTCAGTCCACCTCCTTCGTATGCAATTGTGCAGCCTCCACTTATTGGGAAAGTACAAACTGTAGCATAAAGGCCTAAATCTGGCTGTTTCAAGTGGGGGGAATGAGCCTTCAGGAACCCACTGTAGGCTGCACTGGGCAATCTGTGTCTGGTTATGCTGAAATAGAGAGATTAAGGAGGGGTGCAGTTTTTGTCACTACACACAGCTGCTCCACTGGGCCTCTATTCTACACACCTGGTCCATGCTTATCTATGCTGAGATCACCCCCTTCCCTACACACAAGGGCCTTAAAACACCAGGGGCCTGTCTATACTGACAGTAGCAAAATCGCCACCATCAGTGTGCTCTTCTGGGTGCGATTGAGCGGTCTGTCAAGTCATGCTCAATCGCTCTGCAGTTTGCATCAATAATTCCAGCCCCCAAAGTAGCATTGCGCTAAGGCGACCAGGCGGCATTTCCATTTGCCTTAGCGTAAGAGGTAAGGGGAGGTAAGTGGGACTTAAGTCGACGGTAGATACAATCTTACGTACCTTGCGCCTCTCCTGTTGACTGCCGACCAAAAATGCGGCAAGCATAGACTAGGGCCAGGTGTCACACAAGATCATTTCCAGAGGAGTAGCCGTGTTAGTCTGTTGTATAGCAAAAAACAACGAGAGACCTGTGGCACCTTATAGACTAACAGATTTTCTTCAGCATAAGCTTTCGTGGGCTATAACCCTGTTCGTCAGCATCATAGCCCACGAAAGCTTATGCCGAAGAAAATCTGTTAGTCTATAAGGTGCCACAGGTCTCTCGTTGTTTTTTGCTGTACAAGATCATGTTTCTGTTTCCCAGAACCTGGGAGTGGATGACAGGGGATGGCTCACTCCATGACTGCCTGTTCTGTTCACTCTCTCTGACCACTATGCATGACCACTGTCGGAAGGCAGAACACTGGGCTACATGGAGCCAATCCCACCATTCTTATATCTGCCGTGGTCCTCGGCCGCTCCCCTGGGAGTTCTACAGCGTAGTCCCTGCCAGCCTACTGCTGCACGCATGTGCCTGTTCTCCCTCCAGATCTCCAACACTGGAAGATTTTAAGAGCAGGTTAGCCAAGCACCTGTTAGGGATGGTTTTAGAGAGTCCTTGGTCCTGCCATGAGTGCAGGGAGCTGGACTCGATGAACTCTCCTGGTCCCTTCCAGTTTCTGTGATTCTATCCCCTCAGCGCCAGCCACCCGCCGGGTGGCCTCCGCCCCACCCCAGAAGCCCCACCTGGAGCGGCCCTAGAGGGGCCAAGGGGTCGCAGGAGCGGCCCCATGCCTGTGGGAAGCGGGCCCTGGCCCCAGCCACAAGAGAGCGGCCCATCCCGTGCCGCTGCGCCCCCGGCCCCGCTCAGCCCTCGCCCCGCGCCGCCGTGAGGGGCTTTTCCCGCTGCGCGCGCCCCGCGCCTCCCCCAGCCCCCCGCTGCGCGCGCCCCGCGCCTCCCCCTCAGCCCCCCGCTGCGCGCGCCCCGCGCTGAGAGAGGTCTCCGGCCTAGCCCGGGCCGCGCCATGACTCAGCCCGCCCGCGCCCGCCGGCCTGCCCTCACCTGGGCCAGCCGCTCGCACTCGGGCAGGCGCTGGTCCACCGTGGCGCTGTAATCCACCTCCATCTTCACTATGCGGCCGTCGGCCCGCTCCGCCGCTTCCTTCTCCATCTCCCCCGGCTCGGCTGCGCGCCGCGTCCCCTGGCCAAACACACACCGGAAACCAGCGGGCAACCCAAGCAGGCAGCGGCACGGGCAGCCTGCGCGTGGAAAGACCCCGCAGGCACTGGCGGGGACAGCCGCTGGAGGGTCCTGCCTGAAGGGAAGAGGTAAGGAAAGGGGAGGGGCAAACTTGAGGTAGGGACAGTACCATTGGTGCGGGGCGGGGGGGAGCTGTAGAATCTACTCTGGTAGCGGTGGAGGAAGGAACTGACAAGGGGGAGGAGCAATATCAGGGTCTTGGCTGGGGGAACTGGCAAGGGAAGGGACAGTACCATTGGAGCGGGGGGGGGGGAGGGAGCAGAGCAGTAGTAGGGAGTTGCTGGTGGTGGTGGAGGAAGGAACTGATGAGGGGCAGGAGCAGGAGCAGGAGCAGGAGCAGGGCCCGGGGGAGGATGGAGAGCATAGTAGGATCCTGTGGAGGGGGGGCTGTAGCCAGTCCTGGGCCAGGAGCAGGGCTTTGGAGGCTGTGGAGAGGGAGCAGGGCCCTGGTGGAGCCTAGGGAGTGGGCATGGGAAGGGGAAAACCAGGGCCCTGGTTAGGGAGAGTGGGGGACTGTAGTAGCTTTAGCTGAAGCCAGGGGAATGGTGCTGCTGGGTTAAGTTCCTTTTCCAACCCCCCACCATTTTTTGAGTTGGGTAAGCAGGGCTACCGCCTCTCCCCCAGCTGCTTTGGCTGGGCTGGTATTGGTATGAGAGCCTCTTTTCCTGTTTCAATCTCCTTTAATCATTGGTTGCAGTAATGTTCTAACTAGTCACCGACTAAACGGTTTCTAAACCCTCAGAACAGTATCATGTTGTACGATACCTGAATGCAATGCCACCGTTTGATCACGTGGGATCGCTCTGGTGTAACCTCGTGTCAGGAGATACTATCTCATCCGTGCACAATGATTCTTTTGTAGTGTACTGAGAGGATGAGATTTGAGCGTGGTGTCAGTTTGCCACGATCTCATCCTCAGGTCGCATCTCAGTGTTATGATGCTTTAACCTTGCTGTATGGCAGTGAGTTGGGGTTTCAATATGATAATGCTTTCATTCAGTGATACTCAAGCTGAGGTCCATGAGCTACATGTGTCTCTTTGGTTAATAAATAATCACACAGTGTTTAAATCTCATGCCTTAGGAAAAACATTAATCTAAGTTAATAACCAGTTGTAGTTGATAAAATAATAATACTTGGTCAGTCATTTTGTTCTGAAAATAATACACGTAAACTGATATTTGCCCTCTCATACTGTCTAAATATGAATATACAGTAAATAAAATAATTATCCTGCACTACTATGGCTCTTTTGGATAATGTTGATCAGTAATTTGGCTCCTCAGCCTCTGAGTTCTGAATATCACTGCTTTTATGCACCATTACCACATCTCATGACATCTTTGATGCAATATGATGATGTTTTAACAAGTTGCAGAGGGGTAGCCATGTTAGTCTATTCCAGCAAAACCAAAACAAAGAAGGAGTTCTGTGACACTTTTAAAGACTAACAAATTTATTTATCACTTAAATTCTATGGGTGTAATCCCACTTCTTCAGATGCATGTAATGGAAAATGTGGCATGTTAGCTGTAAATATAGAGAAGGTTGGGTCACAAGGTAAATTCAAACATTTCCAAAGGGATAGACTGCTAGTCTATCTCTGCAGAGTAAACAAGCTGTTTTGATTCAAACAGTGTATAAGAGGGAACGCCAGAGCTGTAATCCCTTGAGGGCAACAATTTATTGCATTAAAAGCAGTCATTGTGTTAGATCAACATGCCCCTTTACAGCATAATTTATGTAGTTTTAATACCAGGCTGGTCATGTAACTTGTTCTATTAAAACCAAAACAAGAAGGAGTTCTATGGCACTTGATTACAGCTCTGGGTTTCCCTTTTACACACTGTTTGAATCAAAACAGCTTATTTACTCTGCAGAGATAGTCTAGCCCACTGGAAATGTTTGAAATTACCTGAAAGTTAAAAATCCATTATGATCCATGTACTACACAGATTATGGTGAGAGATTGTGTCACACACTCTCAAAAAAACTACGGAACCATCTGATCAGCATCCTGTACAGCAAACAGGAGAAGATCAAGAAAGACCACTCAACACTTGAGAGCCTCATGGAAAGCCAAACTTCCACACAAACTTCCACGTGGCTGATCTTTACTGAAACAAGACAGGCCACCAACACACACTTTGCTTCTCTACAGAGGAAAAAGGACATTAAACTGTCTAAGCTCCTACATGCCACAAGGGACCACACCTGGACTCACCCAACAATATTGTTAATCTATCCAGCTATGCACTCAACCCAGCAGAAGAGTCTGTCTTGTCTCGGGGACTCTTTCTGATTGTTCTGTTCACACATTTATCAACAGGTGTGAATAGGCCCCATATGTTCTCTGAAACGACTTTGCTAACACTTGCCCTCCTCCATCTGGGCATGTGTATATATACCTGTCCACTGTGATTTCTACTTCATACATCTGACGAAGTGGGTTATAGCCCACGAAAGCTTATGTCGAAGATAATCTGTTAGTCTATAAGGGGCTACAGGACTCTCATTGTTTTTGCTGTACACAGACTAACACGGCTACCCCTCTGAAATTACCTTGTGACCCACCCTTCCCTGTATGTATATATTTGCAGCTAACATGCCACATTTTCTATGTCATGCATCTGATGAAGTGGAATTACACCCACAAAAGCTTATGTAATAAGTAAATTTGTTAGTCTTTAAAAGTGCCACAGACCACCTCCTTTGTTTTGATGTTTTAACAGACCAAGTTGCATGACCAGCCTGGTATTAATACTACACAAGTTATACTGTAAAGTGGCATGATGATCTAACACGACTATTGAATGAAATAAATTGTTGTGCAGTTTGGTGTTACTTAATCCAGCATTGTTTCATTATATGGTAATGAGATGATGTTTCTGACCACTGGAATGAAGCTTTTATGAAGTTTAAAGCTTTATAATGTTTTGATACCTTCTAGTGACATTTTGATGCAATACGTTGCATTAGGTCATACTGACATTTTATGAATGTCCAAAATTTTGATTTAAAAATTTCCAGTAATGAAGAAGTTACTACAACTTTTAACTGATTGTTCCATTGATTACCCTCACTGTTAAGATTTGTGAATTTGCCTAGCTTCAACTTTCATCTAATGGTATACCTTTATCTGCTAGATTAAAAAGCCCTGTTATAAAATTTCTGCTTCCCACATAGTTTGTGATCAAGTGACCCCTTAATCTTTTCTTTTTTAAACTAAACAGATTCAGCTTCTTGAGTTTTTCACTATAATGGCATGTTTTTTCAATTATTAGGCATTCTCTGGCTCTTCACTGAACCCTCTCCAATTTATCAACATCTGGCTTGAATTGTGGACACCAGAACACAGACACATAGTCTCATATGCCCTTAAATAAACAACTTTGTTAACTTCAACTCCAAATAAAGGAGTGATTGCAGTGATTTTAACTAATTCCCCATTTTTATTTATTTATTTGAACTGGTAACCTGTCTTTTCCCCAAGTATCTTGAAATACCAACACGCTCCATGAAGGTGCTTTCCACAGGAGAAAAAAACCAAATTTGATGTTAGTAGTGTTGCTCAGTGTTTTAAACTCATATTTTTAGGGATAATGTGGCAGTTTCCCTTTTAATTATTCCTTTATCCTATCTTCATGTCTGACAGGTGCATTATCACATTCCTCCCTGCCCCAGATTTTACAGGATAGGGATTAAAAGAGGAACATGAATAGCAAAAGTTGCAAATGTTTGAAAGCACATGTTTAAAAATCTTAATATAATCATTATCTTAAACTCAATAGAGAGAGAGTGAGAGAGAGGCCTCGGAATGAAAGAGAACTCCCATCCAGGCTCATGATGTAAGTGGCTTTGAATCAGGCCATAAAGGGGAGAGGAAGAAAACTGGGACTATCTTGCTTTAGCTCGTGAGGAAGGCACAAAAGCTGAAATAGTGAGACCAGGGGACAAAGCTTTTGTCTCCAAATTTGACTCCCTGCATGGATCCAGTAGGCTAGTCCCATAATTCACTAAACAATAAAGTGTCTGAAAAGTTGGTGTGATTTTTATTGTCAGTTCCGTAAGTCCCAGCTGTGGTTAGCATTCAGCAGATTTAACCAATATATTCTTTTCCTAGAGCAAAAATGGAAAATTAGTTTTGAAGATAAGAAGTTCTTCACTTATCACACATAGCATGCTGTATGTGCTTGGGGAACTTAGAGGTAGGTCTGAGTGATATATTTTGACAGCCTGCAAAAAAGAAGGGGACCAGATTCAGGCAGATGCTGCTGCTCCCCAGAAATCCCTGCAAAGATTCAAGTGGAAGTTTTCTTTGCCATTTTGCCCACTACAAAACTTTTGATTAGGCCTCTTCACAGGCTCTCAAAGACAGTTGCAGGAGAGATGTGTTCTAGGGTGAGACTCGTGGTCAGTAGGTACGGCCTATGTGTTTATGTGTAAATGTCACATGATCTGAAAATAGTCTGGGCAAGAAAACCTGTTGCTGGCACTGAGCTGTGCATGACATTTTTGCTGTCCAGAATCTAAGTGTATGTCAACACAACTTTTGCAGCATGCACGGGGCCCCATGTTGGGGCTGCTTCACATAATTTCTGAATTTGGCGGACTCAATTGTGAGAATGCGATTCACTATGCCAGAGCCTTGATTCTCCATTGTGTTGCATTGTACAACTATGCAAAGGGAGGGCAAAGTATATGTAGAACTCTACCACCACCGCAAATGAATGAAGAATTGTTTTGTTTGCTCCAGTAGATGGCACTCTATTCCCTTTGGGCTAAATTCTAAAGGGGGAGCCGTGTTAGTCTAGGTCAGCCAAAGACACAAGGAGTCCTGTGGCACTTTTAGGCTATGTCTACACTGGCAAGTTAGTTCGAATTGAGGAGGCTTAATTCGACTAACTAAAGCCATGGCTACACTAGGCTTTAGTTAGTTCGAATTAAGGGCTTCCTTAATTCGAACTAATAAGTTCGAATAGGGCTTTAGAAGTAAGGCTTTAATTCGAACTCACTAGTTTGAATTAGCCAATGTGGCCATGTTAATTCGAACTAATTTCTTAGTTTGAACTAACCGGCCATTGAAATGAACTAACTAATTCGAACTAATTTTAGCAAGTGTAGACATAGCCTTAAAGACTAACAAATTTATTTATCACTTGAGATTTTGTGTGAGAAAATCCCACTTCATCAGATCTTCAAAGTGTCTGACGAAGTGGGATTTTCTCCTACAAAAGCTCATGCAATAAATAAATTGGTTAGTCTTTAAGAGTGCCACAGGACTCCTTGTTTGTTTGGGCTAAAGTTACCTGTAGATTCAACGCCAATAAGGCATTGTTAGTCTTTAAAAGTGCCACCAGACTCCTTGTTTTGCTGAACTAGACTAATACGGCTACCCCTCTGGGACTTGCGATTTTTCACTGTCTCTCATTATAGCACACATACTTCATTTTAGACCTAATTTTATGTCCAGCCCTCAAAAATGTGATGTTGTAACTCTTTTTTAAAATTGTGCATTATTTACATTAAAATTAAGAATTGCAAGAATATTAAACCACTAACCACTTAGACTGCACTTTATATTTTCAAAGTATTCTCACAGTGTTTCTCTGAGATGGGTGTTGTTATTCCCGTTTTACAGATGGGAAAACAGGAACAAAATTTAAGGCCACACAACAGCTTCACAACCGGTATTAGAATTCAAGAGGTTATTATACATATTAACATTACTGTTAATATTAACATATTAAGCTTTACATCCTTAAATGTCACTGAAAAACACATTTTAAAAACCAGGCAAATTAAATCAGCTGATTTCTGCTTCCCAAGCAATGGAAAAATGTGTCTATTAACATTGGATCTGCTTTTATGGCTAAAATAGTAATGAGGCACACATATTCACTGATATTTCAATTCCACTGTTTTAAGTTAGATGGCTGATGTGAAAAACAGTTTTAGCCAAGTTGCAAAGCCTGCCGACTTAAAATGAAGGACTAACTAAAAAGGAAATGGGTGAGGCTACTACATCCTGTGTTTGTTATACCTCCTGTGTATTTCTTGCATCAATTCCCAAAGGCCATCTTGTAGTTTTCTTTGATAATAATAGGGCCAGATCTTGCAAGCATCACTCAGCAAGGGCAAGGCAGGGCAGTCCCAGTGAAATCAGGATCCTACGTCTGTAAAATGTTTTGAAGTTCTAAGAAAAGGAATAATCTCATTTTACTGTAACAATACAAAGTAAAGCATAGGAGCTAGAGCTTGAACAGATCTTTTACATAATCCAGACTTTTTCCCTGCCAGTGCAAGTCTCTATTTTCAATACATTTTCCAGTGTTCTGTCCAGTCTTATTTTTAAATGAGACAAGCAAAGGGATGTCCTTCACTCCCCTTCGGAGACAATGCCACAGCCTAAATAGCTCTTGCTGAGGGGAAGTTCCTCCCAATTTCCCATATATCAGTTTCATCCCACTATTCCTACTTACACGTTCCAACATGACCCAAAATGATTCTACAATAGAATGAGACCTTCAGAGTTCATCTCTCTCTTCTGGCCGCTTGCAAGCTGCCTTCGCTTTGCTTGCTGGCTGCTGGCACTGTAGGAGAGACATGCTGTTTTGTTTAAATCCTCCACATTCTTTGCTGTGCCATTTCCCCATTGGCCGGATGGGGCCATCCTTCCTGCTGTGGCTGCTGATGTCAGACACACTCAGACCTGAACTGAGGCTGCTGCTGCAGAGACTCACTCAGTTCTGCCAGCTACAACTCACACACACACAGCTCTGGTGGGAGAAACCCAAACCCCAACAAGGATCAAAGGTGTGTGTGGCGTGGGAAATACCAGGCAGCGGATCCAGTTCCAACCCCACAGTGCAGAACTGGTACGTACATAATAGCAGCTGTATTACAGTGAGGAAGAAGGAGCCTTGTTTATCAGCCTGGAAAGGAAACGTTATATCGCCTTTGTCTTGGAAGTAAGCATCTCATCTTTTCTGCTGCCACTGCTCCAATGGGCGGCTGCTGGTGACATTAACATTTTAGGCTGGTGGTTTCTTCAGTTTTTTTTTAATTTGTTTTGTGGTTTGGTTTTTTGTTTTTGTTTCGGTTGTCCCAGGCATGTCTTGATTATAGGTGCAAAGGGACTGTCATTTTAATACATTTCCAACAGATGTCTTTGACTTTAAGCATCACATTTGAGGGTTGAGAGTTCTTTGTGTGTATGTACGTGTGTGAAATTCACATGATCTCTGTTTGAAGAAGGAAGAACTGGAAGAAAGCAGCAGTTTTTTTCTTGCTTGGTCAGCCCTCCTGGATGGTAGTGTTCAGGTCTTTTGAACACATCGTCAAGTACACACATAACCAGGGGCTTGATTCATTTTTCTGTGGTTTTATTTTCCCGTGATCAGAGTGCAGAAATAACTACTCTTCTCCCGATTTGCTGGTTTGCATTAAGGCAGCAGGAATATGCTCTTGAAGGAGTACCGGATCTGTATGCCTTTGACAGTTGAAGAGGTAAGTGCATTCATTAATAATGCTTAATACATCAGGTTGTTTGTCCTTTTCCTCCCCTCCCCCCCCCCATGATGGCTCAAAGAACCATTAGAAATATATTAGCTATTTTGTGTTTATTTTACTAAGTCATTTTTCTTTGTACAAGGAACTTTTTTCCTATTGTGATTAGTTTAGAGAAGCATATTTTCATTGCAAAATAAGGAAATCTTATGTAAATGAAGTAAGTGTAGCGAATTCATTTTCATCACAGTGTTGGTTGTAAGAATTTAGAAACTGAATCTTTTGAAAGGGTTGATGTGTGCAAAGATCTAGAATCAGATAAAGCATTTGTCCAATCAGCACAATTTCTAAATATATAAAACCTTCCTTGTTTAGACTTAGAGATCTCCCTTACATCATTGTTAATAAAATGGCCTTGAACTTCATGATTGCTAGTGTAGATCATTGATAAAATTTTTAATCAATAAGCTTTTAGTATTGAAAAAAGTACTTCCAAGTCACATTGCTTTCTATCAGTCAGACTACACTCTTAGTCAGGGACATTGTAGTTTTATTTACCTGAAAAGTATCAGGCACCTTTATGGCAATGTATACCTATTAAAACATGTATATGTAAGATATTACTTATACATACATAAATAGATAAACAGTGAGTGTGTGTTTGTAAGTGTATTAAATAGCCAGACAGCTAACGGCTTGCTAATCATACACATGAGTATCTTAGTTGTGGTGCTTTCTGTTGTACAGTACCACACACAAAAGAATATGATGCTGTTTTATTAGTTATTTATGATGCTAAAGGGACACTAAAGAAAGAGTTTTGAAAATATGACAAACATCTGTGCCTTGTCTAACAGTCCAAGAAGTTTGACAATACCTCTTCAGATCAGTCAAAATCTGAATGTGCATCACATATTTCTTTTGAAAACAGCCACACTCAAGAAAGTTTCTTTTTTCTACTTACTTTTGCTTTCATCAGTGCAGATCACTTGGTTTTGAAGACCTTTCTGGGCCGCACGAGGGCGCTTTGAATACATTTCTTTTCCTGCATGCTTCCCCACCCCTCTTTGGTGCAGAAATATATAAAATGGCAATGAGAATACTAATACTGTAGTGATTTTATTGCAGTTAATTTGTATCATATAGTTTAAATATAGCACTAAACTGTCTTTACATTTCTTGAAATCTGCTAGACTTCAGTGATGTGTAATATATTATCGTTTTTGGTATTTATGCAGTCAAATGTACTGACAATAACACATTTGTAGTTAGACCTGCATTTCTTACACTCTACAAACTTCCACTGCAGTCAGGGTAGTCTAGGAACATAGGATTTAGCCCGTTAAGGTAATAGCTCTTCTGGAACTGAACCCAATAGCTGACTAATAAATATTAACACAATATAAAGGGTTCCCAAAAAGTATTATAAAAATTCCATGCTGAATATAAAGAAGGCCACAAAATACATTTATTTTATAGACCAGAGAGTTAATTATGTTATTTGTTTAAATAATTACTTTCAGGTGAATATCTTGCTACTTATTATGGATAACTTTCCCCCCCAATATATACAGCTATGGCGCTCCTGCTGTCAAGTCACTAAGCACACATATTTGTATGTAGTCATTTGGGGCTACTCATACAGAGCTACATAACTGGCAAATTAAAGTAACATTTTTTCAACTGCTAAATTTCAGAATTGTTTGGTTTTCATAGGAGTCCAGTCCCACTCCCACAGAAATCAGTGGCTAAATTGCCTTCTGTGGAAGCAGGATCAGACACAAAGAAAGCCATATGTATATGTTCCAAGGTAATAATTTCCCTGTCCTCACATGTGTGTCAGTTGCAACAGTTGTTTCAAAGAAGAAATTGATAGAATATGCATTGTACTGTAGCTCTAAACTTGTTCAATCTATTATTTTATTGGAAGCAGCATTTTGTCAAAGCCAAACTTCTATGAACTCAAGCTGCTGTCAACTATGAGAGTGAATTAATAGCACCCAGTTATGTATTTGAAAAGAAACAAGTTCCTTTTCCTTTTAATAATTAATATTAAATAGCTTTCTAGGATAGATTGAAAATCAAAACCTCTAGTAAGGTTTGTACAGAACATAACACAGTGGGGTCCATGTCCATATTTAGAGCTCCTAGGCACTCTAGTAATACAAAAAGTATATATAATAATAATAATGATCGGTCACATTCTGTACAGGGATACTCAGGTGAGCAAGTTTAGGTTGAAAATCTTTTGTCTTCTATAAAATGTACAGAATTAATTAGAAAGTTTGCTGCCACAGCAGATTGTTCTCTGGTGTTAAGTCGTCCATTATTTCATGTAAGACCACAGCTGAGAGATGTTAATGATGGACAGGGAGATGGGTATAATGTATAGCGTTTCACTTGGTAAGTACACAATGAACTACAGTAAAGTTGTGACATTAACCTTCAGTCATATTTGGGGGTTCTATAATATCACTTATGTACTAAAAAACCCCCAAACAAAACAGTGCCATATCCAAAATATTTCTCTTGCTTTAATTCACTGTTGACCATTTCCAAACAATCTCTGCACAATGTTAATACTGTTAACTTTGTAAGAACACAAGATTGGTCATACTGGATCAGACAAATGGTCCATTTAACCTAGTATCCTGTCTTCCAACAGTGGCCAGTGCCAAATGCTTCAGAGGGACTGAACAGAAGAAAGCAATTTATTGAGCAATCCATGCCCTGGCATCCAGTTTCAGCTTCTAGCAGTCAGAAATTTACAGATGCTCAGAGCCTGGGGTTGATCCCTGAGCATCTTGGCTAATAGCCATTAATATACCTATCCTCCATGAACTCATCTACTTCTTTTTTGAACTTTCATTCTTCACAACATCCCCTGCCAATGACTTCTATAGGATGACTAAAGAAGTACTTAACGTTTGTGTTAAACCTGCTGCCTATTCATTTTCATTGCGTAACCCAGGGTGCTTGTGTTATGTGAAGGGGTAAATAACATTCCTTATTCACTTTCTCCACACGATTCATGACTTCTATCAGATCCCCCTGTAAGTCATCTCTTTTCCAAGCTGAACAGTCCCTATACTTTTAGTATCTCCTCATATGGAGATATAAATGAGAATTTAGCTGTACGCAAACAGTTGCTTAATATTACTATTGCCCATATACATTACTGACAGCATATCTATTTCCGAACTGTTGTATTGTGGATAGAGAAGCTCGTCTTCTGAGAGCTAAGAAACATTTATGAGCCAGATTTGGAGAGGTCTAACCACCTCTCACAAGGTGTTTAGTGCCCTCAACTCCTGTGGCATTCAGTGGGTATTGAGCACGTGAAGCACCTTGCAGGAATAGGATATTAGTAACTAGTAGAAAAATGCAGAGTTTGTTTCTTATATAAGTACTACCCTGTAGCACATTAAGGAATGTGACTGACATCTCTCGTGTGTGTGTCCTCACATCCTTTCCCTAGAGGAAGAAGTGTACAATGGAGTCACTTGCTTTGGTACAAGATTTGTGTGTGTGTCACTTTCCTTACTAAGAATCCTATGCACTGCTCCTTCCCCCATTTGAAAGCTCTGGCTATCAGGCTATGCACTTTATACATGGAATCATGAAATGCTCTGTCTCCAAAGCGACATTTCCTTGGCCATGGTTTTGTTTTCTGTTTTAGGACTAGTCTACTAATTATCCATGCATAAAATTCTCACATAACATGAATGAAAAAGAAGAGTCCTGTCCTTACTGTGCAGTGCTGTGTTGGGATCCCCAGAGATGTTTTCCACTTGGTTCTCAAGAACTCATTTAGACTACAGGCTCATCACTCAGTTTTCCTTTATTTGGCAAATAGCAAAGTTACACTGAGTTGCTCAGACTGAAGTGTAGGACTTGAGTTTAGGGCCTACCACACAAGCAAAGTTACCCAGCAAACCTCTTCCCTTATATACATGTGTCCATTACACTGCATTTTCTATACATTGCATTATAAGTTTTGAAATTAGCTTGGTTGCTTTGTAGGAACCAATCTCTGTACATCATGCTTTGTACATGCTCTGTTCATGCATGACTTTTTCCTTGTCTTTACATTCCCAACGTATCCATGTTATCTTGTCCATTGTAAATGGTTCCCTTGGTATTCCCCCTTATTATACCTAGTACAGATATTTTGTTTCCTACCTACTGATCCATTTACCTTCCTAATCCTGTCTCCCTCCCTCTCCCCTAATTCTCCTTCCCCAAAGCCTCATCTATATCCAGTTACCCAAGTCAAGTCAGGCCTACATGTTGTATTGTGGTGATCTCCAAAAAGTGAGTGATTCCATATACCCATAAGTATGGAAATATCCAGGCCCAATAGGTGAATTAGGGGCAGGGTTTTAGCCATATTATGTAAACCATTTAATCCAGATCACTTACGATCAGATTTTCATAAACATATTCTATATTTGTGTGCATAATTTTATGTGTAGAAATAAACGTAATTTGTGTGTGGAAATGGAGTTGTGTGTTTAAATCAAGTCGTTAAATGTCTCCCTGCTTTGCACAAAAGTAAATCTGCACACATTATAAATCTGCAGGCAAATGTAGCAGCTATTGAAACCCTCCTTTGATCATTAGGCCCTTAATATTATTTCAAGGGAAACTGTCATTTAGACTAAAGAATTGATATATCTCAAAATAACAAGGCAGTGCAGATTTTGGGTGTAGACCTTTGGGTATCATTAGATGTGCTGGAGCAAACCTATATGGTCCTTCAAGAGTATGGATTGTAAGGTTTAGCCCCTGAAATTTTATTTTGAAGTTTCAGCCACCAACCAAGAGTCACAGCTAGGTCCTTGAGAAGACATGTTGTATTCTGGAAGGGTTCTGCCACTGATGTAGGTAAATCCCACGTAATAGCGTCCCCATAACTACTCCAGCCAGTCTCCTCAGGACAGGCAGTTGCATATTGATGCCACTGAAGATGCTCTGGTTCAGAGCAGGTTGACATTCATCCATATGTAAGAAAAAGCACATCGATGTCAGTGGGAGTTTCTGTACATTTACGGGACATTTACGGGAAGCAACATTTAGTTGCTTCATATTTCTTAGCAATTAAAATGTTTCTAAGGATCCAATTTAATACTGGTTTTTATTACCATTAACTGAAACATTACTAAGTGTATATTTCACCCTAGGGGCCAGATTGTCCCTGGCTTTTGTGTGAGGGGAAAGTACATTTTTGCACATTTGCTCTGTATACCATGAAGCTCAATCCTTCACTCAGCTCTTGCTAGGATGCGGTGGCTCTCTGTCTCCTCCTCCACCTTCAAGGCTTGGCTAAATGTCACAATCACGTCATTACAGAGTATGACCACACTGCAATTAAACACCTCTCATGGACCTTTCATCAGCTGGTTCTGACTCTGGGGCTGTAAAATTGCAGTTTAGATGTTTGGGCTTAGACGGGAGCCAGGGCTCTGGGACCCTCCCTCTTGTGGTGTCCTAGAGCTAGGCCCCAGCCTGAGTCTGAGTGTCTACACTACAGTTCTACAGCCCCACAACCCAGGTCAGCTGACGTGGGCCAGCCATGGGTGTTTAATTGCAGCATAGAAATACCCACAGAGAGAAATGCCCCGAGTTCAGTTTCAGTTGCCATGAGACTAAGATTGTTTTCATGTATTGTGTTGGAAACTGTCTTATGACCTATTCAGTAGGCTGGGAAATGTCCTCCTTGACCACTTTCCCAGGATAACAACCACCACAATCAAGACTTGGCAAACTTAACCAAAATATAAATGCTGCCCAACTAACCTTCATAATGCAACTGCCAACCGTATGCCAATTCCGTCATCCTGGTGCCTCCTCTCATGGTACTTGCATGATGAATTCAAAATCAGTCCCTTCATTGACAGTCTTAAACCTTGCAAATTATAGAAGTCGTTTCTTTTTAATAGCACATAAGGAAACTACTGTCTCATGAAGTAATTGTTTTGAACATATTTCCAATCTTCAGCCTAGGCTGCAATTAACAAACCATTTCAGATCTCAGTTTTCTTTCCCATTACATTTTAACTTGTTCATTTTAACAAATAGGAATGTCTATATTACATCACATGAGAAAATATTAGAAGATCCTACATCATTTCTTAAAATATCACAAAACAAATAAGTAGTGGCACTTTTAAAGACTAACAAATTTATTGATCACATGACTTTTGTGGGAGAAGATCCCACTTCGTCAGATGCTTTGAAAATACCACAGTCACTTAGAAGACGATTGCTAAACAACTAAAGAGTGTTTGCCGGCAGATAAAAAGATTCAGAAATGTTTGTGCTCTATACAAGATCATATTTCCTGTCTTTTTTCTGTGTAGTAAATATCATGTGGCTTTAATACTTTCCAGATACATTATCTGAAAATGTAGGGTCAACTATATAGTCTCATGTGGAAACCTACATGTTGTCAGCAGCCAAGGACAGCAGGTGAAGCTTTGAATCTTTGTGATAATTACTCTGAGACCCTCTAGAGAGAGATTGCTCTGCAGGGAAATGAGAGCCAGTAACCATTTTCTTCCAGTTTGGAAGGCTGAATTATTATTTGTGTAAAATGATACTAGAAAAACGTGAAGTCATATCTCACCAGTGCTTTGAAGCCAAATAGAAAACAGAGTCATCCTCATTATTTTCCAGGGTATGCGCTTTTCTCTTAGTTCTAGACTTGGTATATGGGAACAGGTCTTAAATTTCTTATTCTGAAGAAATTCCCAGTGAATAAAAGAGAATAAATTCTCCTTTTATATACTCTGGTGCCAATAAAAATGATCTCCACTGAAATCAAAGGAGTTAATTCCAATTCACACTGGAATAAATAAGAGCTGAATTTGGTCCAGTTGAAGTTTCGCCTATGTATCGTATTTAGGAGCAGCTCTATAGTCTCAAAACTAGCAACGACCTGCCAGATACTCGCAAAGGCAGATTGAATTTTTTTAAAGTTGTTGTTATTTCAAAGTTTTAGTGAGTCATGATTTTAGAGCTTCCAAGTGGGAATAATCATGATTAGTGTCTGTCTTGTTCCCAGACAGCAAGTGTTAGGCTTTTTCCTCAATATGGACTGTTTTCATAGAAATATTTGAAAATCCAGTTTTGTTTGTTGGCAACCTATATTTGCATTCTAAGGAGCTTGTGGACATCTAACCCTAAAGAGATTTCCTAGCCTGCTGATTGGTCTGTGTACAAAGGGCAGTTGTATTAGCAAGTTAAGGTGAAAGATTTAAGGCTGTTTGAAACTATTTGGGAGTATGTTTCTATGCATGTAGAAGTAGCTGACGATACTTAAGCACGTGCATAATCATTTGCTAGATTGAAACTGTAGATCCAAACCCACTGGCTTCTACTACACAATCGAAGGGAAAATCTCTGTTATGGAAGTGAAACATAGGCCATTTTCTTTTTCTCTAAATTACAATCACCCACTGGGGGCAATACTACAATCATTATTAATAAATAAAATAATCAATAATTGTTTAGTCTTTTTAAAAATATAACCCATGCACATGTTTTCAAAGAGATATAATGAAATGGAACATTTGAATGAGTAGCGACGACTTGTTTGTAAGCAAGAAGAGTGCAAATAAACGTTAGATGCATGTCAGATTTTCAGATTAGGTTCGTTTGTAATGACTTGTAACTTAAAAATAGTCTAATAAACCACATTCTTCAGATGCTGCCGAAAAATTATTCTTATCCTACAGATCTACGTAGTAAGACTGATGGTTTTCAGACCAAGGTATAGGGGGCAGAAATCAAAGCTTATAATGAAACCTGACTGAAGCCAATTAGTCTCTCCATAGCTATCATGCTTCCATAATCTTATTGTGATTTCCTCAAAGGATCTTGCAGCAGTTTTCAAATTGATTTGGGGAAAAAGAAGAGATTTGTTCATCATCCTTGCTCGACAGAACCTGTTTCATGATCTTTATCTTCTTTCTGCAAATTAATCTGTTGAAGCACTGATGTGCTGGGCAGAAATGAATTCATAGCTAATTATTGATCTACACATTCTCCTGGGCCTCCACTTTGTACATCTTTTTACTCTCTTAAAGAAAGAATTACAAAAGGCTCACTTGGAGAAGCAGATCTGATCTGATATCTCATGGTCAGTCATATATGCTTACATCAGAAGACCTTCATTAGAACGTGACCTCAGTTCGACCTTGAAGTTTGTAAGCTAAAGCGTGTGAAGCTACTAGTATGTAGGTCCTGGAAAGAGAGAGAAATAAATTGACTTTTATTAATAAGTGTAGATATTTTGTTTTATTTTTATTTATACTCTAGTCTAGTAGTTAAAAGAAATGAGAGGAAGCCACGGGGGGGGGGGGGGGCGGGAGAGAATGACTGGCTTGTTTTACACTTGACCTCTCTACGAAGCCATCTGTAGAACTGGGGAGAAGTAAAACAATGCAGAACAGATGTTATAGCTGAACTCGGCTGCTAATAGAAAATAAAAAATAATTCTTCTTTTACACTTCAACCCTGTTTTCACACTTCAGCCCAGTACCGTAAAAGAAAATAAAAGTATAATTGGAAGATTCTGTGCTGATTAATTGAAAAATGTATTGAGTTAATAAGAACTTGTCAGTGGAAAAGATTAGATGTTAGCGGAGCAGGTCTCCCTCTATAAATACTCAAGTGTAAATTACAATAAAAATACACTTGGGATCCATGAAGAACAATGGGTATTTCTTTCAATGTTGAACTCCTTTACCTTTAAAAACCAAAATGGTTAACAGTTACATTTTTGATTTGAAGGTTTGGCTTAACATAATTTCGAGCCCAATCCCGCAGTTTACACGGGAAGCGCTGCCAGTTAATATTTTGCCCTTAAAGTATCTTTTATCCAAAGAGCTCTAGAGCACTTTACAGATTTTAGTTTTCTCAAGAGCTCTGTTAGGTAGGTTAATATTTATTAGACCTATATTACAGATGAGAAAGTAAGGAAGAGAGAGGTTAAAACCTATAAAAGTGGCGTCTAATTTTGAGTGCCTTAACTTAAGGGTTTTATGACTCTTAGCTTAATTTTTAGAGGTGCTGAGGACATGTAGCTCCTATTTAAGTTAATGGGAACTGCAAGTGAGAGTCACTTCTGAAATCAGGCCCCTTTTATTTCAGTTTTTAACTATGAATGTAAATGTCTAACTTTAAGCTCCCAAATTTGAAATTTTTGGCCTTGATAAATGCATTCTCCCTTGGTACAGTCTGATTTCCTAATCTCTTTTTTAGCTTTAAGTCTGGAAATATAATTTGTATCCACTTTCAGATGCATTTTGTCAGACTCAAGATGATGAGCTTCTTAATTTAAAAATAAAATATTAGAAATTACAGCTCTTCATATTGAATAAGGCTTTAAATTTTTTGAAGAGAAAGATTTCTGCAATAGCTATATGACCAGGTTTGTCTTACAGCTCCTGGAAACCTTGGCTTGCAAGCCCTTTGTATGAATTAACCACTATAGACAGTCCACCGGAGCTCCCTGGGTCAGCCTTTTATACCTCTTGCTTTCTTCCCTGGGTTCTCCAGCTGATAAACCAAATACCTCATTAGTTCATCAAGCTTCCTACAGATGCAAGTGCTTCCTTCTACCTTTCAAAACCCAATTAAGCTACCTTAATTCTTAATTCTATCTACATGAATGCATGAATATCAGAGCAGTTTATGGACTGCCTCATATTTGCCACAAAGGTCTGGGTGAGGAGACACCAAGCAGAAACAGTGTGTTCTAACATGGCCCCCCACCTTCCTGGCTCTGGCTGACAGATGAATCCCAGACAAGTCCCTACTTGTGAACAGGTTTTCCCATCTGATCCTGGAAACCCTAGTTGGTAAGCCCTCTGGGTGAATTAACTAGTGTACACAGTCCACCAGAGAACTCTCTCCAAGTGTCTTGATTATTGTTTGTGCTGTATTGTTAGCCTTTTATACCTCTTGCTTTGTTCTCTGGGATCTCCAGCTCGTAAACAAAATACCACATTAGTTCATCAGATTCTGTACACGTATAAGCAATCCCTTCTGTTCTTCCAAATCCAGTCATGCTTCCTAACTCCATCCCAGTCTCACCACCTGGTGCCTAAGTTGATCTAAGTAACTATAAAGGGCTCACCTGGTACACCCTGCCACAAGCTGAGATAATTATGTTAGAAAATTAGCAACTCAGCCTTGTGAGGGAATGTATCCAAGTTGGTCTGGGTAATATCTGTTAGGAATTGTCTTCTTTCTGACAAAATATATTGCTTAGATGATCAGGTAGTCAATGACAAAACCATTGGTTATAGGGGTGATTCATCCAGCATCATCTGTATGACTGGTGGACTGACAAACATGTTGCCCAAGCTGTCTGTCTAAAGCTGAGTCAGTTATGGGTGCTGGAGTACATGCAGATCTTGAAGTTAGCTGTTCCAACCTGAATATCTGAACACTTGGGAAAAAAAGATGTAGTTATCACACTGGAAGCTATTGCCTTACCGTTGGCATGGGGATAGTTGATCTCCATATGAAAACTGGCTCTTCAGTTAAATTCTATAATTTGGACGAGGCATGAATCTTGGCTTTACCTCTTTATTCATGGGGAAAGAAAGCTCATTTGTGAACTTTAAGGGGAAAAAAGCAGTAAGCTATTGTTTGCAGTTTCTTTTGCAAATTTGTTTTCCAATTTAGGCTTCTAGTTTCCTAGTTCACATAGCAGCATTCTTGGTGACCAGCAGAGCAGTTTGTAACATTTGCTACCCTGATCTTGGCACTGAGCATCTTTCTTATATCAACGTAAAACAGCTTATAGAACAGAATGCGTCATCCGTCACAACTTTGCTGTTTTCTGACGGTTTCTTCAGTGTAGATTTGAGTTCTATTACACACCTCATTTGAAATCGAAGTACATAATTAGGCAGCAGCAGAGACAAGAAAAAAATAAAGCAAAATGCAGTCCAGTACTATGTTAAATATAAACTACTAAAAATAAAGGGAAAGGAGCATTTTTCTTCTGCACATTAAAGTTTCAAAGGTTTATTAAGTTAATGTTCAGTTGTAAATTCTTGAAAGAACAAGCAGAACTTTTTGTTCAGTGTTACTAACATTTCAGAGTTACGAACAGCCTCCATTCCTCAGGTGCTGGTAACACTCAGATTCTACTCTAGTTATTGCCCTAATGCAGGCCTCGACAAATGTATGTTTCTGGTTGCCATAGTGACCAGTTTTACTAGCCTGTCCCCTAGCTCCACTGAAGAAATGTAATGGAGGAGCACCCTCTGGCAACCAAAAGTAAAATTGCTGGCACCTAGCTGTGAGCCAATTTTGTCCACCGCTGCCTTAATGCTGTGAAACTGTTTCCCACTGCTGTACACACAGCTGAGCCAAATTGCCATCTTATTTACATGAGAGTAAAACAAGAGTAACTTCACTTACTGAAAGCAAAAACAGTCCCTTTCATTTGAGTAAAAATGCAAACCATAATGAACAATTGTCTTTAGCTGAAATTCCTAATGCCTACTTAGAGTCAGCCCAGCAGATGGTAAAGGCTAATCATTGTAGAGCTTGCTGTACAATGTATTATTCAATTGGCAGCACTGGGCAACATCCTCAACTGCTTTAAATCAAAGTAGCTTCACTGTACTCAGTGGAGCTATGCTGATTTACACCACTCAATACCTGACTGTGGTTCCCAGGATGCCCTTGTAACTATTGCTGCTGTTAAAGAGAAAATAAACTATACAGTGTGTGAATTGGCACGTAACTAGATTTAAATTAGGGATTAACTAGTTAGCAGCTGTCGTACCAGGCGGTTCTTGTGCCAACATATCATATTCTGTATGATTGCTGAAGCCCAGACATAACAGGTGAGAGAATAATATGGTTTAGGCTCAGAAAATGAGGCAGCAGCTCTTCTCTTCTGATTCTGGTTCTGATGCTGTTTCTCAATCTGACCTTGGGCAAATCTCTAAATTTCCCTGTGCCTCACTTTCCCCAACTATAGAATGGGAAGAATAAAACTTACTTATTTCACAGAGACATTGCGTCGTTAACTTGCCAAAGTTCATAATATACTGTTCAGCATCTGCATTGTGTATTTTGGCTTATTATTGTTATTAGGCCCATAGTCTAATCTGAAGTATGTTACACCTGATTTTTGTTTCTTAAATGCTCTTTATTTTATTATATCAATATAGATGCTCCTAAGCACCAAAATACAGAACTATAACTTTTTTTTCTTTAGTCTGTCTTCTTCCTGTTTCATTTTTCTCCCTAATTTCAATTAATGAGTGACTGAAATTCTGAATCCCCAGATAAGTACAAAAATATAATTTGCAGAGTACAAAATTACAGGACTGCAGTTTCAATGATTTTCTTGGAGAATCTTCCTTATTTCCTTCAGATCTCACCTGTGGAACTGTGTGGCTGAACTAAAATTATTTATTTATTTGCATTACTGCAGCCTCAAAGACCTATATCAGGAAAATTTAAATTCTGTTTTCTTCAAATTTCTCTTTTTTTTCTTTTCTCTTATTCTTGCTAAGATTCTCTTTCTCTCTGAGCTACAACCCTAATAATTACCTTAATTCTTATTCCTATTTCAATCCTATGGCATTTTACCCAACTTTAAGCACAAATGGCCCATTTGAGGTCAAGCTATGCAAGATGGGGCCTTAATCTAGTAGGACGGGTCATACATTTTATCTGAAGAACAATCAAAAAATCTCTAGACATGTTCCTCTGTTTGTTTTAAGACTGATTGCTCCTCGTTATTTTCAGAACATTTAGGCCCTACAGAAGAAAAGATTGTTGTCTGTACTTAGAAGCAATAATGTAGTAAAGCTGAATGTCTTCTATTTCATTTCCATCATACTTGTTCTTGGTTTGGTTTCAGTATTGGCTTAATGATATTTCACAACTGATGACCATGTTTTGTTGACTTGAATAAAAAGCTGTTGGTTCGTGGGTGGCTTTTGGGGGGGGCAGGGTTGTTTTTACAGCATGTAGCAAAATAATTAACTGACAATGCCAGTCTCGTATAAAGCACTTTTTTAGCCAACATTGTAATCAGTTAGTTGATTGACACTCATTCAGTGAAGACAGATACCTACAGGACTCTGTATTGTGTGTGGTCACACCTACTTTGCTTAAATTTTTATATCAAAATTATTTGGACACACAACAATATTCAACTGAGTTTGAATATGCCATCTTATTTGAAACACTATTGCTGTGCCATAGCACCACGTGAAACAAAACAACATATACCAGATATTTAAGAACAATGATGATTGTATTGTTTAGAATGATGTCATTCCTATTGTCATTCTTGGTAACAAATACCCAATCAGAATTTTAGTTGATAATCTTTGAATGCAAATCACTATAACTGGGTGACCCCCTTTGTTGGATGGAAATAAAGAGAAATCAAATGGAAAATAAGGGATGATGCTTTATTTTAAGGGATATTTTAGGGAAACACCTTCACCTTTAGCATAAACCAGACCTCCATCTTGGAGAAACTCTTCTTGCCTCATCTTTTGCCTACTTTTGAGTCCTTGATCTTATTCCTAAATAAGGGAGCCCAACCAACCACAGTAGAAGGCCTGCTACCTAGCAGAAATCAGCTATGCTGCCTCAAGATCACTGTAAGTAACAAACTATACAACATACACAGTAATTGATAAATCACCTCCCCTCTGACTATGAAGCTCTGATCTGAGGATTCTTGCTTAAACCTCATCTGGGATCTTATAGCATGGATCGTTGAATCTATATGCTGTCCAAGAAAGACTCAAAAGTTTTGAACTCTCAAGCTATTGGGTGGATTTTGCAAACTTAGTTTGAGTCTGTAAACTGTTTTCCTCTCATTTATGCCTATGTCATTTTTTCCAGGGTAATTCAAAGGAAAAATCAAAACACTTTCCTAACTTAAGAGAAGCCTATGGTGATATTTTTGGGGATAGAAAATTCCCAAGAGTAAGGCTTATATATGTGATGACCTTGTGTACTTGATATTGTTACTTATTAAAGTCAATGGAACTTTTGCCATTGACTTTAATAGGACCAGGATAAGGCCCACTGTATATATTTTTCAAGTTAGTTTATTTCCAAGACCTGATGGACTATACATTGCTATTTATAATTTAACTTTCTCAAGCAGCCACACTGTTTATGTTACCATGGTGTTACGTGTCATAGTTGGGGATGGATATCAGTTTAAAGGCTATCACTGAAAATAGATACGCTCCCCCCCAAATAACAGTGTAACAGGTGGTTACGTTTTTATGAAGTCATGAGTTGAGTTCAAGATAAGTGAATTATAGTCTGACCCTGCCTTTTCACTAGGGAATAGTCAGACATGTGTCCTTGTTTTTCTGCTATATCTTTATTTTTAAAAAGTGCTGTCTACTCTTTCAGTGGTACAGAAGGACAGAAAAAGCTTGAGCTCAGAATTATTGCCAAGTTGCTGCTTGTTCTTCAACACTTAGCAGCAGCTCCCCTGAAAATGCAAAGAAGTGCAAATTTCAACTCATTGCATCGGTAGGGAAGAATCAAGAAATAACCCACCAGTCAGCTTCTCTTTTTGTTCTTTTGAAGTTCCTCCTTTAAGGATCATTTTGGTCATGTGCTACCATGGACTCCCGCTGACTTCAAAGATCAGGCATTCAGGGCATATTCCTACAGGCTGTACTTGCCTTTAGCTGCCAGTAAAGTCAGTGGGTGTTTGATGTGCACATAATGACTCTGGATTCAGTCCTTAGTACGGTCTTGCCACAAACAAACGAAGGAAAGGGAATTAGTGAGGGGGAAGAAGTAGCTGACTTTTGCTATAATATTTGTAAATCACTTCTTTACAGAAAGGAATTTATGTGCCTGCTCTAGGGAGGTCTGATATGTTTAGTGGAGCTGTGGTGATATAACATTTTAGTAGATTTCTGGACCCTCAATTCCATTTCATTGGCCTCAGCAGTGAGCTTTGCAGAAAATAAGGCTGCCCTGGAGATATTTCCCGTATGTTTGTTTTGAGTTACATCGAGTTGGCTTGATCAAAACTAATAGGGAAAGTATTTGGAACAGCCCATAGTTATAGTATTTTGTAGTTTCAAAATATCGTACTGCTCACATCATATTTCGTTTGGAAAGCAGTTTCTTCAGTTCATTACTGCAAGAAATACATTTTTTGACACATTTAGCTATTGGGGTGTGCCTCTGCTCACCTCTCTGGTGCTCTGAGTTCTGATATTAAAGTATTTATTCAAATTTGATTTAGGAGTAGTTGGCTAGCACCATAACAAACGGATGTGGTTTTAATCATGTGACTGTACGAATCATGTTTTAAAATCCTGGGTGGTGCTTCGAAACTCTAGGAATAAAAGATTTTTTGTTTCTCAGTAGATGTCTTGCCCGTACAATAACTGCAGAGCCTGGCTATATTTGTGGTGTTAGTGACATCCTCAAGTATGCTACATGTGGCAGGAGAATCTTGCATAATTTGAAAACAGGCCCAGATCTGGGCCCCTGCCGCTTGTTTAGGCAACGGGAGCTCTGTGAGGAGAAAAGGGAAGAATCCGACCCTAACACACTTTCTCACACACATACACAGAGTGTCTCTGGAGTCCTGGGTGTGCAGGAAGGACTGGATGATGTGTGTAATGATAGATCCTCCAGCTTTTCCTTTTCTCCGGAAAGTGCTGAGCACGATCAAGCTTGTAGTCCTGATGAGATTAAGGACAATATAGCATACAGGGTTTATGGAATCCCTGAATATGTTCCTGATATCCTACCTCTCCCAGCACAGTATTGCTGCAGGAGTTTAGCTATGTCAGGCAATCAATTTGCGAAGGAGGAATGGGAATTCAGCCCAGGTGTCTTGTGTCTCTGGTTATTGTTGTAGCTGTTTTGGAAGTCCTAAGCTTTTGGACTAATGCAGAAAGCGATGAAAGACAATGGAATTCTGTTGTCCCAGCTTCAACTTCACCCATTGAATGATGTGATTTGTTTGTTTATTTTTGCATAGAACCCCTTTTTCCCATTATTCTCTTTCTCCATAACCAGTGGTGTTTTGGCCAAAAGACAGCAAATTTAGCTGTAGATTTTTCAAACACAGGTTTGCTGCTATGTGAGATATTAATCATTCAAAATATCAGTGTATTTTTCCTCTCTCTGCTGGCACTGAAGAAATACATTTCAAAGACTCAAAAATAGCTGTGTAGAGGCAGTCAGAGAAACCAGTTTCACAGGTGAGAAGTCCAGTTACAGGATGGCTTGAAAGCCATTTGCACAATACATTTAAATAGAATGAAACAAAACTTATTTAATTATCTGGGCTGTGTGCACAGTAAAAAATGACAGTGATTCTTGCACAGATTCTATATACTGTATTTTTGTTTCATATGTTTTTAGTTTATATATTCCTTCTCTTGGACTAAGTCAATTTTTGACTCTTTTTTTCATGCACCTGTAAGATGTAAAATATTGACAGATCTTGGCCAGAAGAATAAGTGTGTGTGTGTGTGTTTGTAACCTCGCTCCTGTATTCACTTCCAGATTATTTCTCATTGCTCCTCCTCTCCATTCTGCCGCTCCCTTCACCGCTGCAAAAAACCAACACACTGCTTTCTTGACATAGCCACTTATATCCAGGCCTTGTCTGTAGACAGAAGCTTAATTGAAATTGTTTTTTAAATTGGTTTTGTTAAAGTGGTGCTAAAGGTTGTGTTATTTTGGTTTAAACCAGACTGATTTCTGATTGGACTTAAGCTAAAATGAAATTTAGAGTCCACGCAGCATTGGTTTAACTAACTCAGTTTTGAAATATTTTTATTACTCTGTATTATTTAGATTAATACCTTGAGAAAAAGCAGTGTAGGCAATATTAAAGGCCAGGCATATTTCTAGGAAGCTTTGAAACCTTTCCAAAAGGTTGCGGCCATTGCTCTCCTTTCCTTGGGTTACAGTACAATGATATATGCACTACCGTACCAGTTCCACAGCCCTTTTGCAGGGGTAACAGTAGCAGATGCTGATCATTATACATATGACGTTTGATTGACTTTACTGTCACAGCCAAGCTCATGCTCTTCCCTAGAGCCACTAACAAACTGCTAAGTAAGGAGCTAAGCACCAGTTTTGGAATACTAATGCATATTTAACAGGAGAAGAGGAAAGAAAAGTCAATGTTTTAGCCCCTGCAGACTAGACAAGAATAGTAATTCAGAAAAAGGGAAACATATCTGCAAGCTCTTTTTAGCCAGCTGGAGTAAGAATTGCAGGATTCTAGCTGACTAGTGTACAATTGCAGGTCTTATCTGTTAACTTCTAAATGCCTGTCTGCTGTTATGAATCATGTGCTCACCTGTCCCTGCAGAGATGCCTGTGTTTTTACCTGGTGCTGTGTTTTTAGCAAATCTGAGTACTGTATGTCTAGTTTTTCTCCACTAGAAAAACGTTGACTGCCCTGGAGGTGGGAGATTGGGGAGGGCAGTTGTGGTCTATAGAAATAGGGTAGTATCTATCCTGTATACTTAAACTGGGGCAAAATTCAGTTTCTCTGAAGGTTCTGAATAGAGCATGGGAGAGTCCTCAGAGCAAGATATGCTGAAATGATATTCAATTCATTGTGAAGTGACTGAGGATGAAATTCATGTATCCTGTTTGACAATGGTAAAGAGCTTTTCATTGTCTTTTAACTGGAGCCATGCAGGTAATGATGAGACTGTAGAACAGTGAATAGTTCTGACAATGCTTTAAAACTATTTGATTTTGTAACCTGTGTCATAGAAGTATGCTGAATCATTTGGTCCAGGGAACTGGGATTTCTCATTGCCAGTATAAGGAAAAAAGTAAGGTTCCTAGAGCTACATTATTAATTTTTCTGTTCCATGTATTGGTTTCCCCAAATATTATTTCCATGACCCTAACACTCTCCCATATATTTCACTTTCCATTCTTGCCTCAGAACTAGCCTCAAATTCATATAATGAAACCTGATCATATCAGTAAGTTGGAGGTAGTTATTTTTGTGGCCTTTATAATAGATGTCCATGTAATAATGCCCTGTAATTAATATGGATGTACTCTCATGGGGATTGAGATTGTACTGGCCTTTAGAACAGTTTGCTCGGTTCTCTCTGTATTCATAAGTACTGTGGGTTACATCTAAGCAACTCCATTGAAGTCACTAGGATTTCACAGGAATAAAGGAGGATAGAATTTTCCATCTATGTGCTCGAAGGCCAGTAAAATTATTCTCATAAATGGGTATGGAGCTACAGGGTCACAGTTTCAGCAATAACTTCTTATTTTATTTGCCTTTTATTTTCATTTGCACTTCTGTGGCATCTGTCACATAAGCATTTCAAAGCAAAAGCAGATGTACGCCCATTTTGCATGTATGTAATGAACTCTGGTTGGCCAGATGCCAGATTTGCATGTGCAATTTGCTAATTGCACACACTAAACACACATGCATCCAGTTTGTAGTTACAGTTGTATTGTATGCAGAAGTGAACGTGCAACGGGGGGACCTTTAGCTGAAAATGTAGTCCATTGTCTTGTCCATAGACAATTGATGCACTATTATTTTATTTTGCTGAGAACACATCAGGTAAGAGAAACTGGAAAATGTGTACATTATCCCGACATTGAAATGCTAAATTTGTCACTGTAGACTGTTGGAAAGCTTCTGTGGTGACTTTATCTATTCTCATAGCTTCATACTGATACGCTGTTAGAAACACTTCTCTCTTATAGTAGAAATTTCCAGAGGGGAAGCCATGTTAGTCTGTGCCTAAACACAGCACCTTAGACCGCTCTACCACCTTGACCAGCCTTCATCTGATGAAGTGGGTTATAGCTCATGAAAGCTTATGCCGAAGAAAATCTGTTAGTCTATAAGGTGCCACAGGACTCTTGTTTTTTACTTCTCTCTTAGCATCAAATAGCGAACATTCCTTTTTGTATAATTTTATGCTGGTAGAATGCATGAGTGTTCAATAATGATGAAGTGAGAGAGTTCTAATTGTGTTTCTGTTTTATGTCCAGCATTTATGATAAATTGGGAACGGTGTATTGATTCTTCCACAAGTGGCTTCTTGCTGAAAAGCAGTGACTCAGCTTGTCTGCCTAATTGAGTTTTTTAGAAGATTCTGCAGCAGATTGATGAATGAACTAGAGGAGCTTACCCGTTTGGCTTTAAGGTCATTCTAACACATTTAATAAGGGTTCCTTTTCAGGTAGCCAGGGCGATCCAGAGTGGCTTTAAAATTTAATCATGTAACCCTAATGTAGATTTACTAGTGTTGCAGTTGCATGCATTATTATTAAGCTGAGAACAGTTGACTAGACCGGAGCCAAAGGCTTATGCAGTAAAGTATTTCTTTCCCTATTCCCAAGTCATCTCCTAATGGACCTTATATTGCTACTATAGTTAACTATTGTTTCTCCATTATAATGCTAATCTTTGAGTGGCTTTTGGAACTTGTCGGACTATTTTAAGTCATGACTGCCAAATGGTGTGGGTATAAATACAGGGATTGCCATATGATATGGGACAATGATGGCGAAAAGGGGAGCAAATTCATAATGAGGCTGGTGAATCATCTGTAGAAGGACATGGAGGATCCTAAATTTTCAGAACTGAATTCTGCTTTCTGTCACACTCATGCAACCCCTCTGAAGACTGGGCACTTGCAGTGGGATGTCTGAAGAGAGATTTGGACTGCTGAGTGTTACTCTCGTTCTCCCATAGAAAGAGGTCTTCTCATCTTCTTACTTTTTAACTGAGGATAAAGACATTTTCAGGAGACCATTTGAGGTGGGTGAATAAAACTTTAGTCCTATATGGACAGTGCAATGAAAGAGAGGAAGGTCTCTCTTCCTCTCATCCTGTACAAAATTAAACTGGTAGCATCCTTCAGCCATGATGGTAGGACAGCTGTCAGGGAAACAAAATTCATCTCTGTTCTTATTAGCTCGTATGTCTGCTTAGCAAACACCACGTTATGGATGTAGGTAATACAGTCAGTACCTTTCATGCACTTTTTAAAAAAGGACACACTTCTTTATATATACATTACTGTAGCTGCTCTCCAAGGCTTAGGCCGCAGACTGGTTATTCTGATCATCAATAATAGATCACAGAGGAGGGGATGTGTAGTGTAGGTAAGCATCATCTTGTGAAATGTTTTCTTTTGGATACTGCATATGAATTTTAAAATGTACGGTTAACTTTTAAATGGCTTTCTTTGAAGATACAGAAGGTCAAATATAGATCCTTTATTATTACAAATAAACATACGATCTGTATAAGATAACAGGTACCTGTACCTCTCTAGGTTTAACCCATTTTCCAAACATGAACACTTAAGTGAGGCTGTCCAATTCTGCCTTTCACCAGAGTTTAATAAACTGGGACTTGTGACAATTTCTGTGAAAAACCTCCATTTTAATCATATTAATTAATTAATTAACTAACTAACTAATATCAATACCTAGTGATTTCATCTGTAGATCACAAAATACAAAGGATGGCAGTATCATTATCCCCATTTTACAGATGAGGGAAACTGAGGCACATAGGTATCTCTCACCTGGAGCCAGGGCCAGTCCTTGGAGATGAGGAAGAAGCAACATTGAAACTGTCAATGACCAGCACAGGCCAGAGTGGGGCGGTTGCTCTTCCAGGGACTTGGGCCTACAGGACTCCCTAGAACCAGCTCCCTGCTTCTTAGAACCTCAGGCCACAATCTCCTGTCATTGCCTCCTCCACCTCTTCTACTTCCAGGCCTGCTCTGCAAGGAGAAAGGAGGAAGTTGGCAGGTAACAGGAGACCCCTTCTTAGGGAAATTCTGGTGGTACGCCAAAGCATTTATTGGAGAGATGAGAATAGAATAATCAGAACTGTTATATATGCAGTAGAGATTCGAAAAATTTCCATTCATTTGATTTAAGGTGCAACCATTCAATTAAATCTTCAGTATAAAAATTCAAGTAGTTTATTTGCATACATAGATAGATATGAACAAAAATTTCTTGTGGTATTTTCTAACTCGATTTATATATTTTTAAATAACAAAGAGACTTTGGTACTGGGCTTTACAGATTTAAATAACAAAAAGAACAGCGATTTACAAAAAGGACATTAATAAAGTGTCTCCACAACACAATGAAGTTGTTTCAAACAGATGCATCTGCCATTTCCTTTTTGGAGTGGTGGTATTCTTAAAATTAAAATTTTAGTCGATTTTTAAGGAAAAAAATTGCTTTCACAGGGTGTCATTTAAATGCATCACCTTTATAACTTAGCCTAAATTTTCAAAGGTACCTCCTGTGCTTTTGGATGTCTCAAATCTGTGTTGGCCATTTTGAGGCACGTTAAAGTGGCCTGGTTTTCAAAGGGCATGAGTTTAGCTCTTCTGTAAAATCCAGTCTCCTTAAGGTGTCTCAAATTTGGCCCCAAAATCAGTAGGCACCATAAAATAAATAAATAAAGGCTCTTTTCATTCTGGCCAAGGATCTGCAATGAGGTGGATCACGACCTGTCTTCAAACTGTAATCAAATAAAAAATGAAAATTAGTTTGGCCTAAACACAGACACTGCATATAGTTCTACACAATTCAAAGCCTTAGTGTTCTTTCCTTCTCTCTCTTTGTCTCTACTATATGCCTCCTACTCCTTGATTTAAATCATCGTTGTGGGAGGGTAATTACTGGAATGTAGCTTTCCATGCTAAGTCGTTCCATGTGCCATGTTCTTTTGTAGTAATATTTATCAGTTTTCAATAAATTGTTAATTTTACATCTGTTGATTTTTATAAACAGAGCTAGATTGAAAATTGTTGAATCCTGGAATGTTAGGAATAGCTTTAAAGGAATGTTAAAAATGTAGTTTTTAAAATAGTTTTCTTAATTACATAATAACGTTGCGAAACAGACATTCCATCCTGCTTTGATAGATTGTTCCATAGAACTAAGATGTTTTGCAGGCATACAAGCACACAGTACACTAAGCAACAGAGTTCCTGCACTCTGCTGTTTGTGAATCTTTCACCTTTTTTGGGGGTAACATGAGTCACCCTAGAAACTTTTCTTTAGTTTCATTTGTTTTCTATGCAGTGTATCGTGTTCGTGACTGTACATGAAAAACTAGCTTGCTAATACAAATGCTATCCTAGTTGGTAAAATTATAGAATCCGACTCTAATTCCAGTGTAAAATACTGATATAAATTCATTGGTTGTGTAGGTAGGTACAACTTCACTGATTTTGAAACGTGTCCCAATGCAATACGGCCTGCTTGCCATTGCCATGGACACAACTCTTTTGGAGGGGTTTTAGACAGCAGAGTAGGTTTTATGCTCGTCCACTGAGCCATTGGCTGGTTGTTGACCAGTTCTTAAAAAGAATCAGAGAGGGGCAGAATGTTTAACCCTTACTGCTATTGTGAATGATTGCAGCATTTCAATGTTAGATTATTAGCTGTGTGGCCAAGCAGTTGTTAGAAACATGTCACGTTCTTCAGCTTTCATTTCATGCCTTGCACATTTACTTCCCCTTTATCGCCTAAATATATTAGCAACATTTGCTGTATTTCAAATATTCCCCCTTTTAGGATGTCTATCATTTAAGCTAATAGGATATCATATCATGAGGCATATTCTTTTTTTTTTTTTGTCTAAACTTTGTCATTGTCAGTAGCAAACATTATTCTGCTACCATTTCATCATCAGTGTTACTTCATGCCCGTTTCACACAGGACTGACAGCCTTGAAAATAAAGGGGGGATCTCCATATCTACATTTAAATTTAATTTCTTCCCTCAAGCTTGCCTAAACCCTGCCTCCACTGACCGCAAATCAGCAAATGCAGAATACAGTTTGCTCGCAGTCCATGGCCATGCATTTAATTCTGATTTAATTAATGGACTGCATTCCTATAGCATGCTGATATGCAAGATTAGTGTTTTTCTCAGGCCTGATCCTGCTTTCAGTAAAGACAGTGGGAGTTTTGCTTCTGCCAGAACTGCAGAATTGGAGCCTTAAGGGATCATTCATTCAACAAAGAGCAGCATATGAAATACAAGACACATTTTGTGCTGACTTACATTCGGTGCAACCTCTTTGATTTCTGTTAGAGTGGATGAAAATCCAGTAGTTTTGCTGTAAGGAGAAAATCAAGGAATCTCTGGAATTTTGTGACTTTTAACTTGAAGAGCTACTTCACTTATGTTTCCATCTATTCGGAATGGTGCATGCTATCTGTGTAAAGTGTAATCAGTGAACCCACTTATATCAATGATGTTAAGAAAACATTATAACTAAGCTAGTTAATTTTGTAATAAGACAACCAGAAAAGAGATCTTAGGCAATATCTATCACAAAAAGAAATGTATTGTTCCTGTGAGTGCCAGCTGCACAAGTGCCATAAGGCTTCATAGATCATCACCTTTAATTCATCAAACAAAGCTTTCATATTAATAGCTTTCTTAAACCACATTTACCCACATTCATATACTCAAATACATTTGCTCATATATTTCTATTACCTGGTGATGCCATGTGCTTTTAACATACTTAGAAGGGAATGGAACTACACACTGAAAGATGGATGGCAACGTTGCAGTCGATCAGTTTTAAACAGAACAGTCTTTACCAAATGTCAGCCTCATTTACATTTCTGAACATTAACAAACTCTAGGTCGTGAGGTCTGCATCAAGCAGATATAGCTTTACATGACAGGTCAGGAGAGTTCCCGGAGCACAGAAGAACTCTCTGGCTGGCACTTGTCTAAGGCTGCACCAAAAAATGTCGTGTATGACTTTTGTGAGTCAGATAAGCACCAGGACTGTTCATTTTCATTTTCCTCCCATAAAGCATCATGTGCATCTTAGCATGTGGCCTTAGCATTCACTGTCTGCTATTACAGCCATGTCATTTTGTAACATTCAAACCACTGGTCTGCACAGAATTTTCTGTAAGGTTTTTTTAAGTTGCATGATGAAGAAAATGGTATGATAAAATGTAAGTAATAAGGAAAAATGGTATTAACGCACCAGGTATATTTCATCTAGCAGTATGTGGCCAAATTCTTCCTTGGGGTAACTACACTGAAATCAGTAGTTTTACACCAGAGATGAGTCTGGATCTCTAAGTCTTAATACTACTTCATCTTGACCATTATTTGTCATTCTATCACCACATCTTCACTGGAGACTTAACCTACATGGACAGTCATGTGGTATTAACAAGTCAGCTTTCTGGTCGTGATTAGGCTCTGATTGCATTACCAGGACTTCAGAATCCAAACTGAACAGTGGCAGTACGAAACAGAAAGAATAAAGCAATTTTCCCTGAGAGTGAGCCTCTGATCTGGAACTTAGTAAAGCGTTTCAGCATCTTCTGTGGGTGGAAAACTCTAAAACCTAACTCTTACAAAGAAAATTAGAACATTCCATGGCCACAAATCCAGAAACTCCAGCTGCTGCAGTTATATTACACATCTGCCTAAGAATTGTAGGACTCTGTGGTGGGATCTTTTAGCTTATCAGGCAGGTGGGGGGCTACTCTAAACATTTGTCTTGGGAGTCTTCCCTACTGGTAGTGTGGAGGCATTTAAAAATATAATTAGGCTTTTCTTGTTCATGGTTCATTTCTGGCCATTTTTGAGTTTTATGCAGATGTCCAAAAATTGGGGGAATATGGAGCTTTATCTTTGTATACAATGTATGCACATTACAGCATATACATTACTCATTACATTAGTATATACAATAAAATTGGGAGGAATATGGAGCTTTATCTTTGTATACAATGTATACACATTACAGCATATACATTACTCATTACACTAGTATATACTGTAATCTGAGTAATCTCTTTGTACTGTTCTCTGGTGCATTTTAACACAGCATTGTTTCAAAGAGCTCTATGTAAAAGCACACTATTGAAACTTTTGTGCACACAAGTATGGACAAATTAATGTGCAACCTGTTAGTGGGTTTCAGAAATTGCAACTCTGTAATCTGCATTACTGGTCCATGTAGTAACTATTTCTTTGGTAAAACAAACCAGCAGTCCAGTAGCACTTTTAAAGTGTCACCAGACTCCTGGTTTCTTTTGCTGAACTAGACTAACACGGCTACCCCTTTGGAACTTATTTCTTTGGTGTTTTTTCTGGTGTTCATTGGATAAACCCAAGTTTTATTATTTTTCTAAATTGGAGTTGTTTTATCGGTGTGTGTTGGATAAATCCTAAAATCAGAAGTCCCAAATATAATAATATTCTGAACTGCAATAACACATTAGTATAGCCTTTGGTGGGATAGAGTCACAAAGCCATAAAGCACGTTTGTGTGGGTGACAGACGGAGAATGTCACTACATTTAACATTGCTCAAAATAGTACTATTCTGATTTTCCTTGGGAAAGTACTTTCTGTTCAGAGTGAAACATTTTATTTCTCTACCTTCTTTTCAAGAGAACCATTTCCAGCTAATCAAATCTCTGTGGAACATGGAGTCTGCATTTTTTACCAGGAGTTATATGCCTTGCTTTCTACACTATGTAATCCATTTTCCATGCAGAAATGTTTTGTGTTTGAAAAAGACCTAATTTTAGGATTGTTTAGCCAAAAAAGAATGCCTCTCAGTTGGTTGCAGGAAAGGTAGACTTTCCATGCCTATTTAATTTGGAGCAAGGTACTTCAGAGAAGGAAATAAAAAGAAAGGAGCCTGATTATTAGCCATGAAATAGAATACATAATTAGAAATATTTCACAGTTGACCTCCTTCCAACATTTCTACATGTGTTCTTTGAAACTAAGAGTATATTATGCAATGTAATGTCAATGGCTATGTCTACACTGGCAAGTTAGTTCAAATTAAGGAGGCTTAATTCAAACTAACTAAAGCCATGTCTACACTAGGCTTTAGTTAGTTTGAATTAAGGGCTTCCTTAATTCGAACTAATAAGGGTATTCGAACTAAGGGGTTCGAATTAACCAATGTGGCCATGTTAATTCGAACTAATTTCTTAGTTCGAATTAACTGGCCATTGAAATGAATGGGGATCGCTAATTCGAATTAAGCAAGTGCTTGCTTAGTTCGAACTAACATTCCAGTGTGGCCATGCTAGTTCGAATTAAGCTAATTCGAACTAACTGAAATTAGTTCAAATTAGTTAGTTGAAACTAACTAATTCAAACTAATTTTAGCAAGTGTAGACATAGCCAATGATGTAAGTTCAGAAGTTATGCACTACAATAACAGCAATAAAGTATTACAATCATGTTAGCAAACTGTGATAGAATTATTGAAGTATTACACTCTGTACTTATAACCATGCAAACTTCTGGATTTCAGTGAACTTTAATTAGTATAACTAAGAGCAGAATTAAATCTCACGCAATCTCCACAGTCATAATTTATTGATTAGTTTGCCAAGTGATGGACCCTGTACTCCTCGTAGGTCGATACAGTGGATTTTCCCTTGTCTACATGCCAAGAATTTCCATATGGGTATAGGTAGAATCAGCTGTTTCGGATGAGCCATTGTGCTTATCTGGGTGGAAAGCCTTGTCTTCAGAAGCATTCAAATGTTCAAGAACATAATCCTCACTTAAGTATAGTGTTGCTGTAACATATGCAAAACCCTATTATTATAAACCCAACATTTATAATTGTACAGGGTCCATTCCATCGTATATTTTAACACACACTTTTATATGTACTATTTCTCTTATAAAATGAAAGGTTTTGTATTCCTATCTCTTATTGTAGCTATTTCCATCACTCCTTTTTTATTATTTAGGTCAAATTTTAATCCTGCCAAATCAGTATTAAAAAAGCACATTCATTAGATTCTTAGTAAGTGTGTGTCTTAGTGCATATATCCTTCTGAACACCAAATTAGGACTGAGTCGGTGAGACTAAAAGGAATTTTAACTGTAGCTTTTAATGAGAACAGACAGCAGCATCTTCAGATGCCTCATATCTTGTATTTAAGTAGCATGTCTTTTCTATTGTATTATTGTAAGTGTCCGCTGCTGCCTCTGTAATTATGGGCCTGTCAGCATTTCCATTACAAACCCCTATTTTACAGCCCAAAATTTCACTCCTGGATGAAGTTTGGGATAAAAGCTTTCCACTTCAAAGCCAGAAGGTCTCAGAAGCTGTTTTGTGCTCCTTTAATTTTTTAAAAAATGACGTTTTGGAGCTGCTCACCCAATTTATTTTCAGAGAATAATATCAAAGGGTCAAAATATTGATTCATTTTTCTTACACTGAGAAATGCTTTTGACAGGTAGGTGCAGGATTGACAGCCTTGCAGGCCAAGTTCCTTCTATTTTTACACAGAACAGGTACAACACAGGCAGAGAGATTAGATACTCCTGCAAACTTCCATTCAGAGTCAATATCCATTTGATTCTTGATTTGTGTGCTGAGATTCCTGACAGTATGTCATTTGCAAAGTGGGCTTTTGTCCTCTAGAAATTGGACTGAGACCGTTTTATATAGGCTACCAAACAAGCATTAGATCGTAACTTCAGCTGCTCTCAACCTGAGGACTAACAAACTTATTTATCGCCTGATCTTTCGTGGGAGCAAATTTCTCTTCGTCAGATGCTTGAAGTTGGGGAACTTACAGAAACAGATTAGTTATAATGCACTTATAATGGTACCAAATCCATGGGCAAGCAGAAGAAATACTTATACAGTAAGGAAACGATCAGTAACAGGGAATGACATGATTTTGCTCTGTTAGCTCTGAACCATCACACCACATAGTATAGGACCTACTTACATCACACACTTTCATCACAGAAATAATAGTGCTAATGAATATTAAATATTGTTATTGCCCTTTAGCCATATGTTCAAATGATTGCTTCTAAATGTCAGCACTTCTGTAAACTGTAAACACAATTCTAGTAACTTAAAAATGTTACTACTTAGTGTGCTGCCTATGTCAATGCTAAAATAAATAGTTGATGGTAACAAACTCTGTTTTTACATTGCTGGTAATGACTTGCTACAGTTTCAACATAATCGCTAGCAATATAAACAGCTTCTAAAATACACAAAACATTCACTAATGTAGATTCAGTGGGCTCATTGCTAGAGAAGTAATATTGTTGCTAAATGTAATATGGTCATTAACACAATGGAATTTGGTGCCAGCTCATGATACATAGGGCCTGATTCAGCCAGATGTTGATCACCTTCAATTTCAGTGAAGTCTATGGAGGTTGAGGGCATTGAGCATCTTTACAGATCGGGCCTGTTTTAACATGGGAAACCCAGGGTTGGAAATCAGTTATGTTATTCCAGCTGTGAGCTAGCACAGGCTGCTCTTTCCTTAGTTCCTTAACCAAATAAAAATCAAATAAGCAGGAACTAAGACAGACATAAAAAGGAAGAAAAGGCTTAGGAAAAATACTTAGCACTTCATATATTCAAAATGAATTACAGACACCAGCAAATGAATCTACTCATGTGGCAATGAGGTAGGGCAGGTGTTTTTATCTCTAATTAAGAGGTAAGGAAACTTGAGACGAGATTTTTCCTAGGCTGCAGAAGGAGGGTCAGTTTTGGTGCCATGAAGATTAAAGCTCAGAAGATCCTGATGTCCTGTTCCGTGCTCAGATCACTTAGATCATGTCCCTTTCTTTATGTTTAGATGAAGGATGACTATGGTCCTTAAATTACTGGTACTTTGCACGTTTTTTATAGCATGCCTCTCCAGTTAATCATATGGATCTTGCCACTCTATATCTGTATGGATGTGTGTTTAGATTGCACTAGTACCCATAATGTGCTAGGTGCTTTCAAACACTTAGGAAGACCCACTTGTTATCTGCAACAGTTTACAAGCTAAGGCCCCAATCTTGGAATGCATTGCACACAAAACCTCGTTGAAGTTAATCAAAGGGTCTCTGCACAGGGTCAGCAGTCTACCCATATACAGCAAATTGCAGGACTTGACTCCAGGTAGACAGGACAGGTGAAGGAAGGAAATATGGCATGCAAATCATGTGCAAAGTAGTCTGGATGATAATTTTCACATAGCTTATCTCTTGTTTGTTGTGTGTTTAAATATCACCCATCCCCTGGTGTCCTTCTAGTGAGCTATTATCAGTTTTTCACACAAACTTTATGCACAAACTCAAATGACTTTAATTTTTATTTTTCAAACCCCAAAATCACAGGTAAACTATCCCCAAGTCTAGAACTCCCAATCTCTCCCTCTCTCTCTTTAGATGTACTTTTCTCTTCTAAACCTAACTTTTCATTTCAAAGGAATGTAAAGTTGTTCCACTTCTTTGAGCTTCTATCATAATAGTTATTCATACAGGTATTTAAGCTGATCATGTCCTCTGAATGCCCTCCCATTTAAGATGGGCTTCATCTATATTTCAGTGAATTTCTGAAAAGAAAAAGCAGAACACTTTTCCTTTGACTAATTCATTGATTTCCCATTCCTGAGGGGCTGACATGCAATTGGAAACCGAAGAATTGTGCAGACTAAAAAAGGAAGGAGTGACAAAGTGAAAGAAGAAAATAATACATCTTTAAAAAGGGATGGGCTATTTGTATTTAAGATGTGGGTGATGTCTGCAGGATTTTAGATGAACACAATGTATTATTTATTGTGCTGTAGAACTCAAGGAAATGAAAGTATTTTCCCTCATCACTGCTACTTGGCACAGTCACAGTTCATATCAGGCATGACTAAGAGAACTTTTTTCCTTCTACCTCGCTCTGTAGGGAGCTGGAATCTATCATCAGTTCAATGGGCCACATTCTTTCTACTGCTTCAGAAGCACAAAGGATCTGCAGACTGGCTGGATCTCCATAATACTGCTCTAAAGTACATAGGGACCAGGGTAGAACTGATCACAATATCAAGGAAACACAACTGGCTGCTTTGCGGCCCCTCCCCACACATTGTACCCAGTATACACTGAAGTGCAACGAAGAATATTTAGAGTCTGTGCCGTTGGTCTGTTGCAGTTCTGTCCTTTTGCCAGAGTCCTTTGTTGGGGTAGTGTTGATGGCTGTTTGGTAGCCTCTATGAAATAGTCTCAGTCCAGTTTTGAGTGGATCTTGAAGTTAACTCTCCGCTGAGGAACAAGGAACAGGTCATTCTTCCGAGAGCTACTCTCTCGGGTTATCCATAGATTCAGACCGATATTCATCAGTTCACTTTTTCAAGATTTTATTTATAACCATGAAGGTGAGAGGTGAGAGGTGAGAACCATTTTAAAATGATAGTTTAGATTCTGATGACTCACATGACTCCTGGACTTGGAGCTCTGACATACTTACACCTTAATCTGGCCTTGATCCTATAATTAATGATGGAACGTGACCTAATGGATCACCTACCCATTCTTGACCAATGAAGGATTCTTTCTCACTGTGCTGGGGTAGACAAACCTCACACTAGGCGACAAGGAGTCAAGGGATTTTTTTGTACCCAGCCAGCCCCACCCACCACATCTGCAGCATATGCTCCATCTGGTGAAGGAATTAGTGGTGGAAGACAGGGAAATAGCTCATTTGGAGGCTGACCTGGAAGAGAGAAGACCTGTAGCCCACAGCTTGAGCAGCAAAGAACATAGGAAAGACTGTTCCAATGGGCTCTCACTGAAAGAAGAGATGACCCCCCCTAGAAACAATCATCCAGAGAAGTATTCTTCTCTCTCCCCACGCCCTGGAAATTTGTAATTCCTTTATATTTTCTTGGTCTGGACTATCCCAGCTAGGGAGAACCTTGGACTGAGCTGGCCCATGGAGTAAGATAGGAAGTGGCCCAGGGAGGGCAACCTGAAGCAGCATTGATTACCAGATCACTGGCAGCCCCAGAGAGCCCTGGGTCAGAGCCGGGTGGAATGGGAGGACCCAGGCTCCCATATTCACAACCTCCCTGCTGGTCATGGTTCATGGCTCTGATCACTAGCAATGCTTCCCAACCAACCCCCATAGAAGAATTATTTTATTCACACTCCATTTTTCTAACAATTTGGTCACGTAATTCCCCTCATGATCTCTTCCCTAGTGAAAGATTCTCCCAAGAGGACACACTGAGGTTGATATTTTATGTGAAAATTTTAAATAAGTTCCCAACTTTCCTAGGACAGTTCTGGAAATCACAAGAAGTCTTTTGAAACCACTGGGTAGTTTTGATTGGTCGCAGTGTGCAGATGACTTCATGCACTATTTTTTTAGATGTGTGTAAACTCTGTATCATAATGTGATCTTTTCATATAAAATGATGATACTGCATTGGAACAGCAAGACCTGGGATTACAGAGAACAGGAAGACGAATATATGTGTCCTCATTGCCAAAAAGGCTAATGGTATATTGGGCTACATTAGTAGGAGCTTTGCCAGCAGAGTGAGGCAAGTGATTATTCACCTCTATTCGGCACTGATGAGGCCTGTGTCCAGTTCTGAGTCCTCCCACTACTACCTGGGAACATGCCTTTATGCTATTGTATCCTAATGCAAGGAATGACAGTTATGCTTTTTTTTATTGCATACAAGTAGTTTTTGAATAACCAATACATTAATGAACTCTGTCACCTTACATGAATGAACTAGTTCATTCATCATCTAATTCATTTATCATGTCCTAAGATACATGTTTATGTAGGTTTATGTGTCTTTTCATGGTGGTGTTCATGATTATGCCAATATTTCTATTATGTTGCAACATATTTTGTGTTTTTAAATGATTTTGTTTGGGCAGAGGAGAAGGGACATGGGTTAGATCACATAAGTCACCTGTAAATTCTGCAATCAGTAAGACTTCATGTCAATGCAAAGTAGAAAAACTGGTCAGATGTCTTTATTGAAACTCTTGATCTGGAGAAATAAGCATGTCTTTAAAGTTTTCCTATGGGAATGCTTGTATAACTGTACCTGAGAGAGTGCATGCTGGGCCCCTGATGGTTAGTTGAATGTGTTTCTTCATGAAGATGAAGTAGTAATGCCACAAAGTGACATATTTGATTATCACAGGGCAAATATAGTGCAATGTGGAAAGATGAATCACGCCAGTCTCTCAAATGTTGTTACTACAAAGATAAAAGGATCCAGTTTCCTAAGAAGTGGTGGTTGCTGTGTGGCTTAAATCTTTGCCAAAGCAATAAATTAACAAATGAACTTACATGCTCTGAAATCCAAATTTTTTTTTTAAAAAAAAAAGGTTTTAATATCACTGAGTTTGGTATTTCTGTTTCGTTTTCTCACTTCTATTAAAAAGTGGAAAATCAGCACCTTGGGTGGCCTGCAAAGTGCAATGAGTTATTGAATCAACTTCTACAGACTTGGGTTCAGATCTTGGCATAAGTCCACAGTGAAAATGATTTGGGTAGTGGGGTGGCAGAGATGTATCCTGGTTTCTAGCAGGCATTTGTCCATACGACAAAATCCATAGACAAGTGATATTTTCAGTCATTTCTGTCAAAAGGAAACCCATTAGTGGAATAGATGGGGGCATGTTGCAGGACAAATGTGTGTTGGAAAGGCCATTTGGGAGGCCCAAGATATGAATGCTGGATAGTGAGAATTTTAAAATTGAATTTCGGAGGTCCAAGCCAAGGACAATAGCCCATTATGTCTCTTGGGAACCATTTTTTGTATTTATTCACTCTTTCTGCATGTTAAGCCCCAGCTCTTGAAAAATAGTAGGTCCTTTTAAGAAAAAATTGTGACCAAGTTAAGACACTATATAAAGAGCCCAATTCTCCCCTCTGTCTGTGCTTCGCTTTGAATGCGGGAGCAAGGGGCCGTACCCCGAGCCAATTAGAGCTGTCTGATCCTGAATCAGCCCAATCCCTCTAGGCCCCATCTGACCCCAACACATTCTTTCCCATCTCAACATGCACCTAACCTTGGTTGTGGGGGGAGCCTGATGCAGGAGCCACCTTCACCATGTTTATGGCAGTCAGGGGCACTTCTCTGCCCGTGGAATTCTCTGCTGGTCATTTATGGACAGAACTTGGCCAAGCTCTGCAAAGCAAACAAGTGGGATGGAAAAATCTGTCTCTTACCATCTAAAGCTGATATTCTGATTTCAACTCCTTTTCTCCAACCCCTAGGCTAAAATGCTATTGTTCTAGATGCTGTAATGTGAAACTTACAAGTGTCTTGTGTTCTCATCAGCTCAAAACGAGGGTAGGCAGTGGGGACCCTCTGACTTTTAAGAGAAAATGTCTTACCCAGCACTAAATTAAATTGAATTAGGCCCGGTGTTTATGACAAAACTTTCTTTGAAAGCCTTGTTATTTGTCATATCCAGTAATGTCTATATTCTGGATTGATGGCTCCCAGAATGTGAAGAGGACATGAAAGTATCATGTGCATGTCCTGTCATCAGTAGCCTTGAATGCAAAGGTTTTCATTTTTCCTCTCTCAAAATCAGCTTTGTTTTGCAACACTAAATTCTCTTTTATATCCAGTTTGTTTCAGATCTCTTTTAAAATGTCTTAACTCTTAACACATATGATTTATTTATTTTCAGGTTCAGTTAAAAATAAATTTACAAGAACAAAGATGGTTTTGCCCAGTCTTTTTGTTGGCTTTTACTATTTAAAATATATGCTAAAGCGCAAGGCATTATCTACTGTTTTCATCATGCCTTCTAGTAGCACAATCGTGGGTATCTTATTGCAATACTGGGAATGTTGATGGCCTTATAATTAGTATATTCAGATATCCTATCTAGTCATGTGGTGTGACTTGCCTAAACACCTACTCAAATCTAGGTGGCCAGTGAGAGTCTCAAAGGCCAAGTAGGTTATTGGATTTGGCTTTTCAAAAAATCTGTTATTACTTGATTTTTTTCCCCATTTGTTCCATCTCATTTGTTTCACAGCCTGGTTGCCCACAGCAACACCAACAGTTGGCTTCACATATTGCAGGGATATCAGTGCAAGCTTCTTCCAGTGACAAATTGGTAACTATTGATCGGTGATGACTGTGAATACTCAAGGCTGCACATTTCTCAGTAATATCTTTTTAACCAGGGAGATTTTTTGTTTTGTTTTAAGATCAGCTGGGTTATTTGGCCTGTACAGACCGAGAGCTCTTAGAGCAGTGCAGTGTTGGAGATGAGGGCAAGTCAGTCCCTGAGTAAGTGAAGCATAGCTAAAATGAAGACCTGTAGCAGAAGAGGGTACCTTCTGATATATTAACCCATCCCTGCTTCCATATTATTAATTATTTTAGAACCATTGCCATGATAACTTGCCCTTGCCTTTTGCTTTTCATCCAGGGATCTCAAAGCATTTCTCTACAATGTTGTGAGGCAGTTCAGTGTTATAGTACATATACATGCACCCAAAACAAACAAAAAATAACGCCCCCCCCAACCCTGTTAAAAATTATTTAGGTTGCAAAGTCAAGTACTTGAAAGACAGGCAACCATAAATCTGGCAACCTTAAAATTTCTGCCTACTTTACATCCACCTTGTATAAATGAATGAGGCAGGGACCAATGGAACAAATAGCATGTGATCATGTAATTAAAGATGGTGTCATAATGTAACCTCTCCACAACAGAGGCTTGACTGCTTCTCGAAGAAAAGGTTACAAGAATCCTTGAAAATGGAAAGTATTAGGCCACATAATATAGGTATCCATTGCTGAGTTCCCCTATAATCTCTTTTGCAAAAGAGAACTAAAATACAGATGTTAAAGTGTCCTGCTCAAGGACACATGAAGGATCTGAGGGAAGGCTGAAAATAGGATGCCATGTATCATGATCCCTACATGCTAATCCCTAGATCACATTACTTCATTATGCAGTAAATTCTTTAATTTTTTTTGTGTTTAAGTCTTAACAAAATAAGGCAGCAGTCACACATTGGACATTCCCATTAAAATGCAGTTCAATTTGGCTAACAATATGGATAGTTCTCTAACACACTTAAGAGTAAAGCAATTTCTCTCCCGTAAAAAACAGAATTTAAATATATGCACTTGGATGGAGTAGACGTAAATAGGAGTTTAAAAAAATGTAAAGACAGTATTAGAACTTTAACATAAAAGCTATAATGTGTGCGCTATAGTGTGAATGGCAAGCGTCGTGTGTCTGATTAAAGTATTACCCCTTCAAAGATCTTGGCTATTGAACTACAAGTGCAGCTTTATTGTGGACATTCTCTCTTTAATAAGGTTCACTAATATTTTAGTGATTATACAGTGCATTTCCTTAATTAAAACTGTTTATGCTAACTGATGAATAATTTATAGCCACACAAACAACAGATGTCAAACGACTCTTCATGAACTTCCGTTGAATTATTTATTTTTATAAAAAGTAACAGGTTTTTTTAACAGGCACTTGGCAGTATAGATGAAGATCAAGGCTTGACAGCATGCAACAACTATGTGTTTTTAATGCTTGCTCTTTGTGCATGCTAATAAAGGCATGATATGTACTAGACATGAGCTCTCATGTGGATTGCCCTTGCTAAAGTAACCACTAAGGAATGGGCTGGGAACCAAATTACTTGTTTGGAGTTTGTCCATTGAGTTGTAGAGGTTCATGTTGTAGCACAAGGGGAAGCTTTGATACAATCTGATAAGACGATAAAAAAGAAATTAAAGTGTAACATGTTTTTAAAGTGAATCTGGTTTCTTTTCCTCAATCACTTAGGCCTAGAGGAAAGTCCTAAGAATACATTTTCTGTCTCCGGAGATCTGGCTTTTTCTAATGTATGTCTATGTAAAGTAGTTCAAACAAGGTGTCCTGTGGCACTTTTAAAGACTTACAAAGTGCCACAGGACTCCTTGTTTGTTTTGCTAAACTAGACTAACAAGGCTAACCCTTTGGAATATGGAATATGTGTCTGAGTCACTTTATAGCTATATTTATCTTATATCTATATCTTCAACAGCAGAATATGGCCTAAAGTCCTTACACAAATTATAGTCAAATAATTATTCCAGAGCATTTTAGTTTACTCCTGGATGAGTGTGGAGGACAAGACATGGTTATCTCTAGAGGTATCTTACCAATTATGTATATATTCGGTGGTTTTATTTTTCAGCTTTAGTCCCCTTGTGCTGCTGTCTAAGATGAAATGCTGTACCTAAAGGATAACCTTAAAATTAGACAACTGGTTGTCAGCCACTAATGAGGAAACAATTAGCATGAGCAGAATATTGAGCAGGTAGGGTGTGTGCTAAGAAGGGAGTTCTTTGTGCCTGGAGAGAAAGGATCTTCCCATAGAACATGGAGTTGTATCTAATCCATTCCACTATCTGAGCTCTGGTCTTAGCACTGGATTTATTTACACTGCTTTCCCGCCTCCTGCTTAGATAGTGGTCTATGGAAGTTGTTGATTCTCCTGCCTCAGGCAATTCCCAACAAGGAAAAATAACGGGGGGTTCTAGAGCAAAGGGGATAACACGGTGCAGACTCCCCAAATCACACCCACATTTGCCCCAATCAATACAATCACACTGGCTCTGCTGTGTTTAGCAGTCTCTTCACCCATCTATGGTGGAGATTTACCCCTTTTATGTATGTGATCGTAACCATCTCTTTTGAGGTATACATTTCCTGGGCGCCTATTTGGAAGGCACTAAAAATTGTATGTGTTGTTTCTGGTTTTGGAATGAACTGAAAACAGGATGTCATGCAAACCACTGTTCCTCTAGATTTCTTTAGAGTAAATAAGTGAACCATGATGTACAACATGCATTAGCCCAGGCCTCGACAAAAGCCATGTTTCTGGTTGCCATGGCAACCAGTTTTAGTAGCCTGTCGCCTAGCTCCACTGCAGAAATGTAATAGAGGAGCACACTCTGGCAACCAAAAGTAAAATTGCTGGTACCTAGCTGTGAGCCAATTTTGTCCACCCCTGCATTAGCCTGATGTCAGACTTCAGAGTTTTCAGTAGACCTTGCAAATATGATATGTAAAAGGAGACTGAATTATTTTTTGAGGCGTGGGCTGCAGTATTTTTAAAATTCATTCTGATGCATCATAAAGATAAAATACCATTTAAAATGTGGTATATTATTTTGTTTTCATCTCCCTATGTGGAGTGAATTAATGTTTTATTGGTAACTATTAAAGCCAGGCACCTAGACCAACCAACATAAGATTTTTTGCAACTTGCTACCAGGATGTTTTAAATGACACTGGTCCATTTTACATTGTTGTAGTCTTCCAAAGCTACACACAGGACACCCCTAGGGTCTGATGCTGAATAGTGTAGGTCTCATGAGGAACACAAGAAGTGATGATATTAATGGAAGTGTTGTTGTAACATCTTTAACAAAAGGGGGCAAATGCCCTTCCTTTATCTAGACAAACTCAAGAGATAACTGGTATTCATTTCCTTCTCAACACTGGGTATCCTCTCATGACACAGATAATCTTCTGCAATGATTCTTGGGCTTCTTGCCTGACAGTTGACTTGGCTTCAGTTTTGATTTTCCATGTCAACAGAAAGTAAATAATTTCCACCCACTCTATAGTTATTAGGTTCATTAGAGACTTGATGCATGTCCAAAAGCCTGCAATGTTAAGAGATATTGATGTGATCTTTGCACATTTTGATGAGCCTCTATTTGAGCCAGTTATTTCTTCCAGGCTTGTTTCTCGCATGTGGATTTATAGAATAGAATCTTCATTCTCAGGGTTTTTTTCCTGAACTGAAATGATCAACTCTTCTCTCTCCTTTACTAGTTCTTCAGGATTTCAGCATGTTCTTGTCCCATGTCTTTTTTCTTCTTACTGTAATTTACATATTGCACTTTTAGATAATACTGCTCATAAGTGATCTCAGAGCACCCTGACATACTCGCTAGCCTCGCCTGCTAGTCAGGTACTGTGACATCTACATCACCTTTACTGTTCCCTTGAATACTTGCCAATGCAGAAATATACCTGCAGCTAATTTTCATCTGCAGAATTGCAAGCAAAAAAACCAGAGCCCATTTAAAAGTGCATTTCTAACAAAACAAAACAACTTTGTTCATTTTATAAATTATTAGTTAGCAGCACAGATTAAATGTCTATAGACTCCACTAATTTTATTGTTGCAGAGCATCCAAAATATTTAATTTCACTAGGAATATATAAGAAATGCAATGCAACTTGGAAACAAAATTAAAATTACCCATTTTACACTGTCTTCTGAAGTTATTAAATAAAACATCAAAAGACAGGTTCGATTCATTTGAATCTTTGGCATGTAAAATAGTTAAATATTAAATCCTGATGACACTAGTGGGCTTTTTTTTTTCATTTCATCCTTCAGTGCCCTAGGAAAGTTCTCCTTTTTCATAGTTATGAGGAGAACTCTAGTGCCTTAGGTATGTCATCAGGCATTTACATACATTCTTACCGCAAAATGTTATACGTGTGGTGTTGGTCTCTGTGATTCTAATACGGCTGATGAACCTCCTCTTAGCCACTTAGGAACTCAAATTCTTACATGGAGTGTTCTTTGTGAAAACATCAAAACTCTCCTCTGGGAAGGTGACATTTTTGGTGTGAGATGGATTTTATAAATTGCAAAGGCATCATAATAGTTACAGAAGGAAGTAACTTAAGAAAGGTAACCGGAAGGAGAAGAAGTGCTTGCTCATTCATCAGGTAACTATCATTAGAAGGAAGTCATTCTTGTATCTGTGTGTTTTGTCCACCTTATAATTAGAAATGGGCCTGAATCAGAAACCCAGTTCAGCATATCCCTGTATGCTGAGGATTTAAAGAAACACCCAGAACTGAACTTCCCAGCTGGACTCTATTCCTAATAAAATGGACTGAACCCAAACTTTGGGTTCAAAGAGCCTCTGCATGTTAGAGAAATTGGGCTTTGTGTCCAGATCTCAACATATGGGTCAGGCCTGTTGCGATTGAGCATTATTTAATACAGTGTTCAGCAGGACGGCTTGCTTCTAGGCAACAAGGAAACATATCTTAAAATAATTCTAAAAGCTGGTTTTATTCTCTAAATCAAATTTAGTTTATTGGGAGAACTGTACAAGGGTTTTGGTGCCTGGTTTAATGAAGACAAACTATTCACCTGCAAAAAATGAAATTAAGGCATCTAACGCTGGCAAGTGCAGATTCCACGGTGACTCAGCTCAATAAGTCTTTAGTATCCGTCAGCACTAAGACCATAGACTCTTACAGTGTTGCTGGTATGAGTCTCACCTACTGACAATTTGATTTAGGTGAATTTCCAGAGCTCGGTCACATTTGCTTGTGGAAGCTGTTCTCTGTTGAGAATGTTACTTTCCACTACAAGAAAAATGGCTTCAAGTGTCACCCTATAAATAGGGCCAAAACATACTGCTGAAGGATTAGCAACAGCGATCAGGAGAAAGCCTATACTTTTTCCATTCTGACTTTTCCTGGGATTTCTCGACTGGAAATAGCTTTTTCCAGGAACCTCAGTTTAAGGTTTGGATTACTAAGAAACGTGAGCAAACAGTTCAAAAAGAATTGCCTGGGTTGCTTTTCCTTCACCATACTGCGTACTAATTTGAAATGCCTAGTGATTTAATAAAACAGTCTTAGATAAGGCTTGGGCTAGATGAATCAAAAAGATTAATTTCATGGGTGTGAATTTTTTCTTATTGTTTTAACAAATAAAATTCACATTTTAATACGTAAACGTGTAAGTAGATCACTGATAAAGTTATGTAATAATTGCCCAATTATTTACCATAATGAAGAGGGTTGCGACAATGAAAGACTATGGACATAATCTAAAGGTATGACAGGTTTGTGGTTTTATTGCGAGGCAGATGCACAAAGGGTATATGAAAAATAGTAAAAGGAAAAGAGTGCAGAACTTCAAGTGTCCTTGTCTGCGTCCTAATCTTCATTGTATTTACATTTATGAAATTTTATAGAAAGGTATCATCCTTTCATAACATTGGATTTTGTTACCCTAAATATTGTATTACATCGGAGAGGCTGCACTGTTAGAGATTTCGTCGCTTAATGGAAATGACAGACAAAGCGTTTAAGTCTATGACTTTAGTAGGGTCATCATTTCAATAGCAAAGCTCCCACTGCCTTCTCTGGAACAAAGACTTCAATTTAAATGTCCAAGGTCATGTGTGAAGTATTGTTGAGAAAACAATGGCTGCCAAGTTTGCCTTCCTTCGCATCAATTCGCCGTTTGTTTGGAATGATCGATTGGGATAGAATCATACAATCGTAGGGATGGAAGGGACCTCACGAGGTCATCTAGTCCAACCCCCTGCTAAAAGCAGGACCACTCCCACTAAATCACCCCAGCCAGGGTATTGTCTAACCAGACCTTAAATACAGAGGCGGCCTTAGCCTATCTGGGGCACCTAGGCAAAGGCCCATTGCATGGCCCCCATAGGGCTCCCTGGTGCCAGCTCTGGCTGCCTCCGTGGCTCTGGCATCCCATTGGGGGCCCTGAAACCTTCCCCTGTGGCCCTTGATCCATACCAGGGGCCCTGAAAACCTCAAAAAGCCACCTCATGGTTCCCCCACCCCACCAGGGGCCCCAACCCCGCTGCGACATCAGCTCACCATGGCCGGCTCCCTCAACAGTGTGGCACCCTGCTGGGTGCCCTGAAACCAGCCCTGGTGCCCTGCCAGGGCTCCCAATTCCCCCACTGCCATCCCTACGGAGGGCGAGCGGGCTTCCTCTCTGCTGCCGCGGGGCTGCCCACTGCCTTCAGCAGTAAAGGCAAGGGGCGGAAGTGCAGAATGCAGAGCTGGGCCCAAGGGCGGAGCAGCCAGCCTGGGGGTGGGACGGAAATGTGGAGCCTGGCCTCTGGGCCAGCCCTCCCTGCCTCCCCCCATGCTGATTGGCCCTGGGATACCCTTACCCCGCTCCTCCTTCCCCCGCCGCTGGCCCTCACTGCCTGTCATAGTTCCGCAGCACAGGACAGGAGGCAGATGCAACTTTTGGGTTAGGTCCAGGGGCCCCCACTGCTTGGGGAACTAGGTGGTTGCCTTGCTTTGCCTAACCCTAAAGCCGCCTCTGCGTAAATATCTCCAAAGATGGAGATTCCACCACCTCCCTAGGTAGCCCATTCCAATGCTTCACCACCCTCCTAGTGAGAAAGTTTCTCCTAATATCCAACCTCGACCTCCCCAGCTGCAACTTGAAACCATTGCTTCTTGTTCTGTCCTCTGTTACTACTGAGAACAGCCTAGCTCCCTCCTCTTTGGAGCACCCCTTCAAGTAGTTGAAAGTTGCTATGAAATCCCCCCTCAGTCTTCTCTTCTGCAGACTAAATAAGCCTAGTTCCTTCAGTCTCTCCTCGTAAGTCATGTGCCCCAGCCCCCTAATCATTTTCATTGCCCTCCGCTGGACTCTTTCTAATTTGTCCACATCCTTTCTGTAGTGGGGAGCCCAAAACTGGACACAATATTCCAGATTTCCAGTATTCCACACTGTTGACTCATATCCAGCTTCCTGTCCACCATAACCCCCAGGTCCTTTTCTACAGAGTTGCTACTTAGCCAATCCATCCCCAGCCTGTAGCAATACATGGGATTTTCCATCTGTCTGAGAGCATACTCAATTCTGGTCCCCCATCTGGGGTCTCCTGTGACGTTTATTTCTCTAAAATAAGGGCATAGAAGTCGGGGGTGGGGGGAGTTGTGATTGTGTATTGTAGGAAGAATCCTAGTGGGTTGCTGCTAAACCATCTTTCTAATGTTTACTGTTCCTCCCTGAGCTCTGAGGCAAAAGCACAGACAGCCTCATGCATTTTTAGACTTCCTCTCGTTAATATGAATTTTTCTATATTTCCAACGTGAATGAATTACTGACAGATTGGTTTTAATTGGTCACAGTAGCCTACTAGGTATGTTCATCTCTCGTCTCTAGAATTTTGAGAGCATAGAGGTCTTTTGACAGTCTCTTGAAAAATAGTCCATGCTCCCATGTGGAAATATCTGTATTCTCTGTAGCCTTCTACAATAGAAAACATACTTTAAGTATGTACTAAACCTAACAGTGTAAACTATTGAAATATAGGCAGTTTACTTAGTGAGGCAAAGCAAACAAGGAGTTCTGTGGGACTTTTAAAGACTAACAGATTGATTTATCACATAAATAAATAAATGGCTACTCCTCTGGAACTTATTTAGTGAGGGAATTTGTACTGCAGGATACTGTTCATGAACCGCAGCATTTCTTGAAATTTTATGAGATCCTGCCTGCTCAAGGTACCAAGCAAGCACGTGTCAGCAGGCAGAGACATATAAATATCTAGCATCAAAATAGGATGTAAGCTACAGCTGATAAAACATGTTTGCATGTAAACTGAGAATTTGCAAGCCGATTTTCATTTCAATGCAAATTAAAATGGTCTGGCTTCTGAACCCATTAACCAGAGACCCAACGTATTCCACGGGCCTCACCGTAAGCAGTCTCAAGCTCTTTAACCTGTAAGATGCTACCCCTTTGGAACTTTACAATATTTAGAGTACATGATCATTTATATCTTTAGTTGAAAACACTGAAGAAAAGTCCTATTCTTCCTCACTAATCTGCTGATTTCCATTGACTGAAAACATGGGAACCTTAGCAGAATTATGAAATGTAGTAGCGCTTTATTTCTTCAAAAGAGGCAGAGCAAGCACAAGAGCTGTGAGAATAGCACTTCACAGCATGTGAAAATCAGCTACTCCTGCTGCAACTGTTTATTCATTATGCTAAGAAAACATGTTCCCATGAATCTGGGCAATATTAAAGAATGCTGATGATGCAACTGAAAGCCAGCAGATGTGCAGTCCAGCACAAATTCCAGAGGCATGCAGAGATTCATTGGAAGAAACATTTTGAAGGTCGTTTCAAAACATAAACTTGTCAGCCTCCTCGTTCCTGATCAGGTGCAGGGGACATTTCCGCAGCTGTTGTAGGAGGGGTCAGAATCCCAGCATGTGTATCTCAGCATTCCCATTTTAAATCTCAGGCTTTAGGTGTTTATAGCTCTGAGAGTTGAATACTCTTTCAACTAAAACTTCATGTAAAACTTGTTTATCCAGATGTTTTTCCCTTACGAAATGTAACTTTAAAGAAGGACCTTGCAATCTCAGCTGTTCGTTCTAGCTCTTCTGCCAGCCATGTAAGTTAAAGCTTGCATCACTTCCCCGCTCAGTTAAAGGCTTTAACTTACGCCAGGGGCTGGGTGGGATTGGAAACGGGGGAGTTTATAGTTCTCCTTTTTCAGGGTGCACAAACCATGGTCAGCCTGTGACTAGACAATCCTTTTGCCAAGATGAAAGCATAGTATTCTATACAGTTCAGCCTACGTGAGGGAGATTTAGACAGGTAACGCATCAGCACTAAGAGGAGCTAGCTGTCCCCTTGTAGATCATCAGTGCTTCAGCAGAAAAACTAGATCTTTTGTTCCCTCATACAAATCTTCCACTACCCTGCATCTCTTCTCCTTTCCCCTCCCCTTAACTGATAGTGACTTCTGTCCTGGTCTCCACCATTATCCCTCACATCCCCAAATTCTTATGTCATCTCTGGGTTATCCTAGGCCTCCTTCTCCATCAGTCCAGGCTCTAGTACCTCCCCATTCTCATTTCCACCAACACTATCAGTCCTGTCTCCTTGCTCCTTCTCATTTCCTCTTTTTCCAGGAGATTGGGACTCAGGAATCCATCTAGGTTCTATTTTCTTGCCACTGATTTGTTTTGTGATTATTGATAAATTACTGAGACCCACATTTTCAAAAGTGCTTTCTTGGTTATTTCAAATGATGTGTGCTCATCACTGAGACACCATTCTGGGAGCTGAGTTCTCTTGGCATGCTCTGGCACAAAGTTCCTAGGTATGAACTTTGGTGGCTGAAGACAAAGTGTTCTCTAGGGAGTGTCCTTCATCTGGTACTGCATACCCTACATTTGTTTTACCTAGAGGACATGCTCCAAGTTAGTGGGGTGAGGATCTTTTGTAAGTTTTTATTTTAGAGTTGATTATTGTCCCTTTTTTGTATAATGCTTTTATATTGTCATTGAGTCTTGCAAATATTGATGGGCACATTGAGCAAACAAATGTTGTTATATAAAGTAGATGAAAGTCCCAACTTGCATGATAATTGTAAAATTTCTTTTCTTCACAAAACTCTATTTAAATTCTCAACCATTGGATTCTTTCTGCAGCTGCTTTTGCAAACACGCATGGATTTTGTGCAGAGATTAGGATGTGATGGTGCCTTTGATAAGTGAACTTGATGTTTAACTTGTTAGTTTCTTAAGACTGACTGCTTCTCTAAAAAGATTCAACCCAAAGATAACCATGCATGAGAGTTAAATACACTTAGAACACATAAATGGGAATTGTAAATACACTTAGAATGCATAAAAAGGCAGCATAAATGGGAACTGTGGAAAGAAGGGCTAGAAAACTTTTTACATATAATTAACTTTGGGGATTCAACCATGGCATGCCTCACTAATAATCTGTAATTAAAGTCAGACTTGTGGGAAAATTAGTATTTCTAGATCTTCCTTGTAATGAGTCAATCTCTTATGCTGTTTAATAAGATTGATTGAATTTTTTTGCGTAGGTAGAAACACTTTCTGTTTTGGAAGACAGTATTTTGGTAATGAGTTCCTTCTTCAGGAGTCTCCTCTTCCTACCCATGCATGAGGACAGTCATTCCAAAATTGTCCACCAGCTAATAAGGCCCTCTCTGCACTTAATCTTCTTCAGTAATTTCTGTGCTCTGTCCTCACTTCACGTTTTTCCAGCAACGCTCTTCTTCTCATGTCACCCCAATCCACTATGTAGCTTTAGCAAAAAGGCATCTATTTCTGGAGTATAACTGTTTCTAAGGCTCCCACTGTGTAAGATAGACTTCAGAGCTCCCACTTATGGTGAGAGGCTTTTTATTCTGTTCCTGAAAACAGCTATCCAAACAAAGAGAAGCCCATGTATTTCTGGGGCAGAAAATAGTCCACTTTTGCAATGATTTTTGAATGTCAGAATCTGATTTGCATGTGTCAGATTCCAGGATTTGAACGTTGCTGGCTGTTCTTGCAAATGGAAGATCACATAGTGCTGACCCGTATTCCCACTCATAAATAGTGTCCTTTTAATTCTGTTTGATTCTGTTTCTTGTGAATTGACAGCTGTTGAGTTTTTGAGCTCAGAATTTGTCCATGGAAAAAGATCATTGAAAATGGTTCAGGCACAAAAAGGTGGGCCAAGTAGTAACCAGTGAAAAGTTGCCTGTACATAAAGCTCTAAACACTAGTAAATTGAATCCGTTCAAGAAATGTTAATAATAAGGAAAGAAAACAGCTTGTCAGAACCTGGAGGTCATGTGTCATGAAAGAGATTTTCCTAAAATATTCTTAATTGCTATGAATTACCATCTGCACAAAGTGCCTAGACTAGAGTGCATAGCCTAGATGCTCTATCAACCAATGTTATCCTTGCTGACATACGAGGGCTCTGTATTAACCTTCGGATGAGGATAGTGCATTTGGCTTTGTCATTTCAATAATAATGCTGCTGGATTTAAATCAGTGGGTAGACAAGAAAGGCCATTTCTGTCCAAGTAATAAATGATGTGAGCAGAAAACTATCTGCCAGGTTAGCCTTCTGGTTCAAGCATTGAGATGAGACTTCAAGGCTGCGGGTTCAGTTCCCTCTTCTGTCACAGACTTCCAGTTTAACCTTGAGCAGATCCCTTAATCTTGTTGTGCCTTAGTTCCCCTTCTCTAAAATAGGCATAATAGTTTCTTTTATCTGTCTCATATTTAGATTGTAGGCTCTGTATTTCACTTTATATATGTACAGCACCTGAGACAGTGAAGACAGATCTTGGTTAAATTTCTCAGTGCTATTGTAATACAAATAACAGGAAACCTCCACGCATCTTCCTGAATAAATATACATGCCTGAACGTCTGCTTAAATAACTGCTTCCTTCCACAAAATACCTTAATATAATTTGTGTTGAGAGAGATGTTGACTGGGAATCACCAACTGCTGAATTCTATTTCCAGCTCTGGAACCAGTTCCCTCTGGGTGCTCAGACAGGGGATGACGATTTGTTCCTGTGTCATAATGCTGTTTTGAGGAATAATTATGTGTTTGTAAAGTGTTCTGAACATGGAAATCACTATATAAGAGCTAAATACAGATACCTTTCCTACAGCTCAATAAACTAGAACACTGAGTCATTATTAAGGCGAGTACATGGGGGATCCAACAGGATTTTTGTGGAATTACTCCAGACTTACAGCAATATAACACAGCTTTAGAGAGCTGAATATGTTATTGATCTGTTTGCTTTATTTGTAAGATTTTATCTAAGATTTAGAAATCGTTTTTGTGCTATCATGAATGAATATTCAGAAATAAGTTCACCGAGGGCCTTAGAATATTACTCCTTTAAAATAAGGGTCAGAACTATTTGCTACTTGTAAGCAAAAGTTTGTTTCAATCATGTGTCCTATATAATAAATACAACCCCTGTGGGGCACATGTGTTCCATTGGGTGCACACTGCCTTTGATGTCAGTGTGGTTGCATGGGTATAATTGAAGGGGGAGTTGGAGTTGGTTTTTGTGATCTTGGGTGAAATTCTGATCTCATTGACATCAATGGCAAGACTCCTGTGAACTTCACTGGGCCAGGATTTCTCCCGTAGGTTCTAGTTTAGTCTGCACATGAAGTACTTGAGTGAATGAGCAGAAATGTGCTCCAGTTCTATTGCTGTTTTTGATTTTTGGCTCAACACCCACCAAATGTCATTTCCTGAGAATAGAATGGAAGCTACAAACCTGTTTTGGCATGAATTGTTGCATGAGAAATGTTTAATATAATCAAGAGTCTGAACTTCTGAGGTGCCAAGTGCCCTCAACAGCATGAGTTCTAATAGGCCTAGAGGGGGCCCACCACTTCACAAGATCCGCTTCTTAATTGCAGGGAGGGATCTAATTGTTTCTACCAGTTAGTTGAATAGCATGAAATAGTGGTGTGATGGCCAACACTCTGGGGATGGAACAAAAAATCTTCACAGCTGCTACAGTTTAAGTTAAAGAAGTTTTGCTGGGGGTCATAGTGACTCATATCCTCTGTGGATCAGCAGAAGGAGGCAGGGCTGAGACACTCAGAAGTGGGTTATAATTGCATGGGATAAGACTCAAGTACTTTGCTCTGGTTATATAAAAGCGAATATATACATAAGAATTCACACTGAGTTTAATCTTTATTTGGATCATACGAATTGCACTATTAAATCAACCCAACGGTCCATCGAATATCCTGTCTCTGCCAGTTTCCAAAAACAGATGCTTCATAGAAAGGTGCAAGAATCTAGAATTGACCAACTTGAACTTTCCCTATGGATAGGTTATTCCCTTCTCAACCCTCTCAGTCAGTAGTTGGTTTATGCCCTGAAGTATGAGGGTTTCTATCCATTCCAAGCTATTTCTTGTTGCAAATGTGTTGTCTTTATATGTTTGACTTGTGCTTTATAAGACCGCTCATATTTCCTTTATCTTATTTTTTTATAGTTTAAATAAGTCCAATTTTATGGTATCTTGGGTATAGTCAGCATTTCAAGTTTTGATTTGTTTTTGAAAGCTAGGTATTCATTTAAAATTCAAAATTGAAAAATAAATTGTAGATGCTCAATCAGCTGTCGCAATAACTGTGGATCTGCTACAGTAAAATGCAGTTGTTCCCCACTGCATTGTTCTTTTTTTTTCTTAAATAGAAATTAGGTGGATTAATATAACTAACTGCAAACTGATGGCTCAAGTTTAATTACATAGCAGGCAAACAATGTGCAATCTCATTCATTGGTCAACACATCTGACTTAAATAAAGTCACTTGAAATGCACGGCATAGCTCCAGAGTTCCCTAGGTTAGGAACCAAGGATTTAGTTGAAATAGCGTGTCCCTGATATTTTATTTTTGTGTTAGGTTGTCTAGTTCCTAAATCTGAAGATCGCCCAAAAGATTTAGGGTTTCATTCCATTATTTAATTTAAATAGGGATTTTGGTAGAGTAAGGACTTCAGGGTTGAACCCGTAGCAAGATTAAAGTCACTAAAGCAAATCCTTTCCTTAATTACATCCTGGGTAATCCCATAGAAATCAGTAGGCTTTCAGAGGGCAGTCATTATTTATAGTATTTGATGACATGAGAAGAAAACCTGAACCAAGCTCATAAATCAGGAGGCTATACCACATCAGCTGTATTCTCACCATGAAGACAGAATAAAATTTGGGAAGGTGAGCATATTATTGATTGCAGATAAGCTAGACGGCAGTATCTGGAACTGATCCAACCAAGTTTTTCAGCTGGAGTTTGATCTCAAAAACAAATCTGGGCTACAGTTCAGACTCATTGGCACCAAAATTTCACAAGCTATCCTAGCAAGATTCAGCTCCAAATTGCGCCTGTTTCACCAAGTTGTCTGGCTGTGTCTACACTTGTAAAGTTAAATTTACTCTGTTAAGTCGACTTAACAGTAGACATAGCCGTCCACACTGGCTTTAAGTCAACTTAATAAGGTCGATTTAGTGCTATTCCCCATCCACACTGGCTTTAAGTCGACTTAAGACAAGGGTTGGCAACTCAAAAGATAAGAAGAGCCATGTAAAAAAATTCCTTCAATAACCAAGTGTTTTGAGAGCCACAATGGGTGTAGCCTCCTGGTGGGGTGAACTGGGGCAGGGCACCTGTCATAGCATCCCCTGGTGGTAGGGAGCCCAGAACCAGGAGTGGGGCCCCCCCACAGGGTCCCCTGGTGAGTGCGGGGGGCCAGAGCCAGGAGCGGGCCATTTGCTGGGTCCCCTGGTGGCAGGGAGGGGCTGGAGCCAAGGTGCAGCCCACCCGCAGGTCCCCGCGTGGTGGGAGAGCCCAGAGCCACAAGGGGGCAGCCAAAGAGCCACATGCAGCTCTGGACCCACAGGTTGCAGACCCCTGACTTACGGCTTAAGTCAACCTTCAGAGGTGGTGTTATTAAGTCGACTTAAGGAAGCGCTTAAGTCAACTTAATAAAAGCCCAGTGTGGACGTGGCTTTGTTTAGGTTGACTTAAGTATCCTTAAGTCGACGTAAGTTGCCAGTGTAGACGCACCCTCTGTGCTGGGGAAACTTCCACCACTTATGTTCAAAAGCTCCAGATTGACTATCTTGTCCTTCTTCATTGCTTCAGGAAAGCAAGCCCAGACAGAGGGAGGGGTCTGCATCTCAAAATTCAGTTCTGGATCTGGATATTGAATCCTCTTTTCCTCTTTCTCTCCACCCCTCAAATGGGATTGATCACATTATACAAAGATAGGCCGTTTATGAAATATGGCTGGTAATTCAGATTTGGGATAAAAAGAAAAGATACTGTTTTGAGGGTAGGTATTTGAAGCTGGTGTTTGGCTTTGGGCCCTTCTCTACAGAGAACTCAAGCTGTCTGGGCAAGTTTTGAATCTGTAACATAAAATTCCAATTTAGGTTTCCTGAAATTAGAAGGGGCTCAGTTTTGTAGCTCTAATTTTACCCCATTTCTGTTCCTGACTATATCCAGCCTCAGAAAGAAACTCCAGTGTCTAAAACATTTTATGTCTGTATGTAACAAATGCAAATTCCTTTCATTATTCAGTGTATTAATGATGGAAATATCATGGCCATGTTGCTCTCCTCCTTTTAAAAAGTGGAACTGTAATAATGCCTAACAGAGAATGAACTCCTTAATAGTTTAGAATTCTCTTCTCTTAAGTGAAGTAATGTGCTCCAGGGAATTGAAAGCAAATGGCCGCCACCGCTTAATCTGATCCTACTTGGCTATAGAAAGTGAAATAACTTACAAATCTTCATATTCACGGAAAGATTTAGTTTTTGGCAGTGAAAGGTGCTTCTTAATATTAAATTTCTTCTACATGAGGTGAATGAAATAAAAGCCATTGTGCAAAATGTGACCCTGTTGGGAATGCTAGTGTGAATTCAGGTAGATTATGCCTAACCTCTGCATGTCATATATTTGAACACCCAGTGGTCCTGACCAGGAGAGGTGCTGAATATCTCTAATTCCCATTAGCTTCACTGGGAGTGAGGTTGTTCAGGCTCTGTATCCTAACCCGTAGTTCAGTGAGACATGTGTTAAATCATTTCTGCACTAGAGCAGAAATGTCTGTCTGTTGTAAGTAAGTGGATGCTATGTGTACAGTCTTCTCATCCTCATTGGTGCATCCACCCGTCTCTCCATAAAAACTTGTTGTGACCAAAACTATTTTAAGGTTGTGGGGGACGGTTAGAGCTTTGGTCCGTAGGAGCTGAAGAGGCCGATTCTATCTGCTGGTCTGTTAAGCAGAGAATTGAGAAATGTAGGTTTGTAATACAGTGCCATCACGTGATGGTCCTGATCTGACTGTCTTTATGCAGATAAAACTCCCACTGACTTCAGTGACAATTTTGTCTATGTAAGAACCAGAAGGAGGCCCCGCAAGTGCAGCATTTGCATAATGCCCTTGTGATCTGATACCCCGGTACCTGCAAATTCCTGCATGCATCCTTTGCGCTTGCTGTTTTGCATTCAGCTCTCTTGAGCAGTTCTCCTGTAGCCATTTCTGCTGCTGTAACAGAGCAATTCCTTTCATTTTAAAGGACGGGTTGTGCTTCAACAGACAAAAACAAAAAAAATGTGATTGTAGTAGGTGCAGGCCCAGCATAAGGCCTTTAACCTGAACCAAAGTAACATCAAGACATTGCTAAACCGAGATACGTCATAAAAAGTTGGCAAGAAGAGGATAAATGTTGCATAAACATAACTAAGCATTTAAAGGTACCAAGACGCCCAGGCACATTCCATAGATAAGGAAGAACAGGCAGACCCAACCCAGATGGATAGTTAGAACCAACATGTACAAGATAATAGGCGGCACCTAACTACGTTAAGGGGTCGGACCTTAATACGTCAGAAATATTGTGAGAGTTGTTTGTCTAGGTGTATAAAATGTATTTCTGGGGTGTGTCCGGGGTCCGGCCTAGGGGGCAGTGGAAAGTCCCGCCACTGACTGAGCCGAGTCCATTGTCCTAGGGTCAGTATCCGTCGTGTGCCTTTGGATGAGTCTTAGAGCACTCCAGGGGAACTGCTGCTGTATCCACCGTGACAATAAACCTGGTCGACGTGCCTTCGTACCTTACTGGACTCTGTGGTTATTGGGGGTTCTCTTCGGGTCTGCTGTGTCAGCTATCTGCAGGAGCTGGGGCAGCCCTTAGAAGGAACACACGCACGCAGCCGAGTGATACCAACATTGGAGAAAGCAGAGCACCACACCGGGAACCTCTGACAACAGTGATGTTCTGTTGGGGTAGGGCTAGAACCCATGTCTGGGGTACAGCTGACAGCTTAACACCACTGCCAGTAAACCATGGTAGGGCTGTATACAGTACCTCATTGGCCCTGTGGAGATAAACACACCAGAAGAATCACCCCAGGCTTCAGCGCTTGAATTCAGACTCTGAACCCTGATTTTGCCCCTGGAACCCATGCTCAGTACTAGGACCCTGAGCCAGGGTCAGATAGTACTGCTCTTAGATTTTGACCTCAGTTCTGCTCTTGGACCTAGGCCCCTGGACTCTGGCACTGGCCCTGACCAATCGGCCTGACCTCCCGAGCCACAATCGTGACAAGGAGAGCCTCAATTGAATGAGGTCCACTTTACAGGCAAATAAAACCTCAATGTACTGGAGCCAAGGTCAGTAACTTGCCAGAATTTGTGGTGAGCCACAATATGGAAAATAAACCCTAGATCAGTTTGTCCCCCAAAAAAGTCCTGCTTTCTGAGTGACAATGTGATGGTGTCTCCTTCAAAACCCATTAGAGTTAACAGGGCTTTATCCACGTCCTAATGCCAGCTGAGAAGTGTAGGAGGAACTGCATGACTGAATAACAGAGATTTTGCTTTAGGGGCCATGTTATAGTCTCAATTGCATCCGCGCGCAAAGAATCAGCTTTTGAAGGGCCTGCTCACCTCAATGATACCTACAATACCACTACTAAGCTCATACACTACCACGAAGAGAAGCACAATAGCACAAGGGTGTCTCCCACTTCCCCACTGCAAGACGGGATGGGCTGGGAGTGGCTGGAAGTGGTATCTGCAGTACAATGTACTTAAACTCCCATCCTTATCCCAGCTCTCACAAATGCCACCACACATCGACGAGCTGAATTTCTTGGATTTTTTAATGTTGTTCAATCCAGCAGAAGATTTGGAGGGAGTCTGTCTTGGTGCTTTTGAATGAATATGATCCTTTCTGTCTGTTACATTTCTCTTCCTCCCACCTTTGTCTTTTATTTAAATTTTCAGAAATTCCCCAGTTTGCTCTTAATGAAAGGGTCCCATAGCTCCTTTGTTGCCTGTTAATGCCTAAAGTGCTTCTGAAAGCAGCCGTTCTTGACTGTAACTAAGAAGTGCTGTTACTGGTGGGATGGATTTCCTTTATTTGCCTCTTCCTCTATCTCCAACTCTTCTGGTTTGGTATTTTATCCATTGCTCTTGCTTTTCTTCTCCAGAAAAGAAATTGTATCTGTACCCACAGTGGCTGCAAAATCTGTGCTTGCATTTGCAAATGGGCAGGTAAGAGTGTGGCTACCCAATTTGCAGTGCTTTTTTGGAAGGAAAAAAAAAGTTGCCGGGACTCGGCTAAGGACCTGGGGCTGCCCGTGGCAGTGGCTGGAGCCCTGGCCACATCGCTGTGGAAAAAAAGGTATCGGTACTCAGTACCCCTTAGTACGGTCACAAAAAAAGCCCTGCCAATCTGTTTGTGTAGGTGCTCATTTGCACTCACCCTGTGGAGTTCTACAGGTGCACAGACGCTTGGGCAGATGCAGTTTTTTGTCCTTTTTGTAAAATTCGCTTTTACAGTTCCTTTCCATGCCATTTCAGTGTCTCTGATAACAGCCACCACACCTCTCTTTCCTTCTATGACGGTTCATCTTGTGCTTATTGCAGAAGTCTCCTGCCAGGCTCAGACCTGTCAACTGACACTTTAATACCTAAGTTTTTCTGCAGCGTCTCTCCTCTGAGTTATTGTAGTGATAGGAGGTGCCATAATCAGTGCTTTTTTTCTGGCGGAACGCACCGGAACGGCGTTCCGGCACCTTTTTTTCCTTAGTGTAAGACCTCACAGGTTGTCTTTCAGTATTTTAGCGGCCTGCATAGTTAATAAAACTTAACAGTTTTTACCTTGTATTTTTATTTCTTTGATATATTCAAAAATTTACTGTTTACTGCACTATTTTCAGTGTTATTTCTTTATGACACGACGGACATCAATAGGAGTTCCGGTACCTTTTTTTTTAGAAAAAAAGCACTGGCCATAATAGAGCGGTTTCTGCACTGGGTGCTAGGAGGCTGATCACTGAACATAAATCTTGTCGGAACACTAGCCTATCCTAGTCTGAAATCCTGTGCAGTGCTGCCACTGAAGACCTCCCAGTGGAATCTGTCAAAACTGATATATTTAAAATAAAAAAGTAGCTGTTACAAATGCTAGTTTACTCATGTAATAGGCGACCAATCGTACAAGGAAAATACCTGGCTTTGTTGCAGCTCTAATCAGTAATCCCTAAGGTTCTGGAGACAAAAGGACAGAACAAGATTCTGTTCTCTGAAGAGAACTTTTATGTATTAACAAAGGGAAGATCTTGAAAGCATTTTCCAACACCGTACAGAATGTCCAGTATACCCTGTTACCAGAAGGATCAGCCCCCACCCTTTCCCCATAACTATTCAGGATCCTGTCATCAGAAGGGGTAGCACTAACTTACAGGTACCCATTGAACCCCAGACAAAGGAGGAGCTATCTCCTCTGCTATGTCTAAGCAACAAGATCTCACCTTCAAATGGACCAGCATGGCCTCCAAGACCACCCAATAGGATCCTGTTCCTAGATGATCTTGTACTACATCTGAGACCTCCCAGACAGAACTCATCAGCAGAAGGGTCAGCATCATCCCAGAAATTTTCAAGCAAGACTGCATCCTTAGTTTAAAGGACCAGTACCAGTACCTCAAGAACTGTCCCTTCTAAAAGGACCAGAGCTTCCCTAAAGTCTGTAGGGGGGAGACCCAATAAAACCAAATTCTCAGTAGCTGGAGGAAAAGAGGATGACTCCACAGAACATTTACAGTCTGAATCTGCTGCAGTCGAGCAACTGGAGGAGCGGCATCCGCCTTCAGCAAGGACCACCACACTATTGCAAACTGCTTGGATAGAAGAGTTGGCAAAAACAGCTTTCTTTGATGCCATTGACCTTCTAGTAAAGAGACTCACTAAAAGCCTGTCTGCAGAAATTGCATCTGGGAGGAAGGGAACTCAAGAGAACTCGCAGATCCCCTGTGTTGAACTACATCATCATCATGATCAGGGAAGCCAGGAGGAGTCAGTGCTGGAGTCTGACATGCCATTTGTATTGTTGCCCACTGATTTCCTTTAGAACACTTCAGAACACTAATTTTGTTCACAGTGTGATTTGTATAATGATTGTAGATGAGACTAACAGTAAGTCAAAAAAACTGGGCAAGAGTTAAGTAGGCAGATGGCTTTCTTGGGCTGAAAGGGATGCTGGGTTTTATGTGCGCGCTTTGGATTCTAATGTAGCTTGTGTATATGGCTGCAATGTACTGAAATTCTAAAATTGTGAGATATAAAAGGTCTTGTATCACGTTATATATGATAAATGGAATCCTATTACATTTATAAGAGTTAATAGCTAAATCAGATATTGCTGCACAAAGACCAACTTGTATTAACTACTTTTATAGTGCAATTTAAATATGATTATACAGCTTCTCCAACATCCGTTAACGTAATCTAATAATACTGGGCATTCATGTAATGCCTTCCAATTAAGGATCTCAAAGAGCTTTACAAGTGTTAATGAGCTAATCTCTATAACACCCTCTGATGGTTATCCCAGGTTTTCAGATGGAAAAACTGAGGAACATATGTGAATTGACTTCACTAAATCTGCCATTTAGCCAGGAATAAAACACAGGTCTCCTGAACCCTTTGTTTTAACTACAAGGAATTTGTTTGAATATCTTCTTATTAAGAGATTCTGGCCTGTCCACAAACAGCAAATAAGTTGGCACAGGTCACCGAGGGCATGTTACATTGTAATTTAAGCCCAGGGTTACTAGAACTTCAGTTAGAAGACCTGGGTTTGTTAACCAAGGGCTTGAATGTCTACCATTTGTAACCCCAGGTGAGGAACTGTTGAACCTGTTGAACCAGGTTTCAACCTGAGGCACCAACACCTGTGCTGCATTAGGCGGTCTCAAGTCCAACCACCCGTATCCCAGACTTCCTAGTAACCTCCCAAAATGTGGCCACTCTAGCCCTTTGTTCATGGTGCCATGTGGGACAATATTACTGTCCACCAAACTTGTCTGTCCAAGGACAAAGAAAATTGGGATTGTTAAATACTTCTGATGAATTCCCAGAGCACGAGTCCGGTGGGACTGCATCTCCACTGTAAAATAATAGAGCTTGAATCCTGGGTTCTGGCTTTGCTCAGGCTTGGACCCTCCATCCTCATGGGATCCTGGGACTCGAGGACTGAGCACTGGATGGGTGTTGTTTCTATGTAGATAGAAGGGGGTTAAGGCTTGAGACTGAATTGGAACCTAGGTGAATGTGGCAATGCCGACATATTCTTTGGGATAGCCTAACCTAACTCTGTACCTCAGACAATAATGGCCTGCGTGATGATGATATTGTTTTAAATACAATTTCCGTACAAGAGTTTCCAACTTACTGCCTCTTTACCACCTGATAGGTAAAGCTTTGTCAGAAGCTGCATTTGATCTTTAGAAGAAAGGGAGGTATCGGTGTTAACTGCATCATTGGTGCACTGATCTTCTGGTTCAGGATTAGGAGTGACTCAAGTGATCCTCCCTGGTGTCTTCTAAGCTAAAGGGGTAGAGATGGATTATTGCTTGGGCTGCCTAAGAAGATACGTGCCTGTTGAAGAACCAGTGTTGAAGCTGGGCATACAGGAAAGCCCTCTGTATATGAGCATAATTTGAGTCAGTTGCCTACCGTGTTAGTTTCATACAGGATTCTTGTTCCTGACAAGATCTGCATCTGCTGTAGCCACACATTACGTTGGCAGAAAAGCCAAGGGCTATGTCTACACTTACTAAAATTAGTTCGAATTAGTTAATTCGAACGAACTAATTCGAACTAATTTTAGTTAGTTCGAATTAACTTAATTCAAACTAGAGAAAATTAGTTCGAACTAAGCAAGTGCCATTCATGGCACTTGCTTAGTTCGAATTAGCGATTTACATTGAGTTCAATGGGCCGGTTAGTTCGAACTCAGCAATTAGTTCGAACTAACATGGCCACATTGGTTAATTCGAACTAACTAGTTCTAATTAACCCTTACTTCGAATAGGCTATTCAAACTTATTAGTTCGAATTAAGGAAGCCCTTAATTCGAACTAATGAAAGCCTAGTGTAGCCATGGCTTTAATTAGTTCGAATTAAGCTTCCTTAATTCGAACTAACTTGCCAGTGTAGACATAGCCAAGTAAATGGGTATGACTGTGTGAAATTAGAGATTTTGTACCATGAATGGACATTTTTAAAAAATCCCATTATAGAGAGAATAAAATAGTAAAAAAATCACTAACCATCTTTTTGTTAATATTTCAGATTATTTATTTTTCAGTCTATTTGATGCAAGGTCCCTGCATATACACAGCCCAAGATGGCAGCTTAAGAAATCTCCAATTTGTGTAAATTGTAATGAACTTGATGTCGATGGAAATATCACAATTTGTCAGCTGAGCATCTGGCCTACATTGTATAACCAGTTCTGTGTCCAAAAGGAGTGTGCCATTTATGTGGTTGATTACACTGGTGCAGACTTATTGACCTCAGAGAGGATGGTCTATTAAATCCATGGGCAGTTAAATAATTAACTTATTATTAACATAATATTCCCAGAAATGACAAATGGGCACATTGGTATTGTTAAGTTCGCAATTTACATGTCTCGTTTAATTACTTTTGTTCTGTCTACAATCCAGGCACCAAAACCATACGGCTGTTTTCCCTCAATCAAGACAATTAAAAAAAAAAAAAAGATCTTTGGCTTCAAAGGCCGTTAGCTCTTTATTGCACTTTGAACTATCTAGAATTTAATGGCTAGATGCTCTTATTTACCCTTTCCTACATTTTTGCATATATCTAAGGCCAGATTTTCTGTCCTGAACAGCCTTTTGCACATGCTATTGATTGTGCATCCAGTGTAAAACCCACAAGGGATAAAAGGAGTGGAGCTAAGAGGAAAAGAAACAGAAGGGAGAAAGAAATGTCAGGTAGGGTCTCCAAGTCTTTCTGCTGTGCACTGAGCACAGAAATTATTTGCTATCCCTGTTTTCAGTAAATGGGCTCTGTCGCGGGCCGCTTCGTCCCTCCGGTGACAGGTCCATCAGATACAGGAGCTGAGTGGAGGTCCATGTATCCTAACTTTGGGGCAAGTCCCAACAGCTACCCCTTCTCGACGAGGCTTGCGACCTTTACCGCAGGAACCCTCGAAACGACTCTTTAGTGTCAGGTAATGTCACCTAGTGGCCAGAGTCTTGGGGAGAGGTCCGTCTACTTCAGGGTAGCATGGCCCAATGGCCAGAGTCCTTGTAAGGCTCCGCCTACTTCAGGGTAGCATGGCCCAATGGCCAGAGTCCTTGTAAGGCTCTGCGTACTTCAGGGTAGCATGGCCCAATGGCCAGAGTCCTTGTAAGGCTCCGCCTACTTCAGGGTAGCACGGCTCAGCAGTGTAAATCCCTACCGCTGCTCCCCTGTAGCAGGGTAGCATGGCCTCTAGCTGTTCTGTGGCGGGTCACTGTCTGCCTGAGGGAACACTGGCAGCATGCGTCCTACCCATGGTGTCCACCCTGACTGAGCTGGGTTGCTGGCCTTTGTATGCTGAGCATGCCCAGCAAATGGGGAGAGGGGGGGAGATTTCTGTCTGCAGAGTGTCCTTAACCCTTGCTTCACCATCGAGGGTCCAATACGCCCTGTCACAGTCTCTAATGGCTGGTTGAGTTCAGCTCATGATGGCTGCAGCTGCCAGCTTCTAATTGTTCGTATTGTTGATATGGGAAAATGTTTCTCAGCCACTATCTAATTTGATTTAGCTGATGAATTTTGCCTTGTTTCCACTGGTGGGTTATCCATGACCAGATCATGGATTTCTCAGATTTTCCTATTCAGTTATTTTTTAAAAACGTTTTAAACTCTGTCTGACTCTTGAAAGTCCTGAACCTTGTTCTGTTCAAGTCATATTGATTAGCTTTGATCTGTCAGATGACTCCCAAACGCATTTGGTGCACATAGTTGTGTGTGCCAAGCTAAAATTTAGTTTCCACGCACGACTGTCTCCTCTTAACTATGCCAGCAAAACACAACAACAAATGGTCATGGAAAGTGAACACATGTGTCAGAATAATCTCAATGAAATGCACCTAATTAATATATTTGCTGAAAACTGTTCACAGCATTTTCCCAGCTCTGTGCTTCTTTATTCATTATTTGTATTACAGTAGAGCCTAGAGGCCCCAGCCTAAGACCTCAGTCCATTGTGTTAGGTGCTGTACATACGTACAGTGAGAAATAGAGCCTCCCCCAAAGAGCGTACAAGCAACAGTGAACAGGCAAATCAAAGACAAACTATCATCACTAGTTTAATCTGTCTGTGCCTTATCTTTTCATTTCTAAAGGCCTGATCCAAAGGCACTGAAGCTAGTGGAAAGATTTCCAGAGTCTCCAGAGGAGAATAAATCAGGTCCTAAGAGTATGTCTACACTGCACTGGAAGCCCAGGGTTTGAACTCAGGCTCAAGCCTAATATCCCTGCTAGCTACTCATAAATTGTGCTAATCAGGGTTCATATCCAAGATGGAAGCTCTGTGCCTGAGTCAAGCCAGGATACAGGACTTAAGCCCTATTGCCTTGCAGTACAGATGCATCCCCACTAAATTTATGCTCTGGAAGTGCACCAAAAATATTTCACAATTCCATGAGTCAGCTTTCTTTGTCCTCTAGGCCAGTGGTTCTCAACTTTTTTTCCATTGTGACACACCTGACAGATGATATACCCCTGCCCGACACACTACAATCTGCCAGTGGCAGTGGCCTTTGGGCTGGGAGCATTTTAGAGGCTGCAGCATTCTGGAGGATGCAACACTCCGGGACCTGGGTGGGGGCAGAGTCAAGCCAGCACAGACTGGTGCCCTGCTGGTCTGGCTCTATGGGGCTGGGTTTATTTTTGTGGGGCAGGTTGTGCCCCCTGCCCCCAGCCCAGGATCTCTGGGTTGCAGCCCCTACATCCTTTTACTCCTCTGGCCATGGTTGCTGCCTGAGTTGTGCAGCAGGAGAGGGCTGTTGAAGGCAGCAGATAGGGGCGGGTGGCAGGAGCCCCAAGCTGAGCTGCCAATTTTTCATGACACACCTCCCAGCTCTTCACAACACACTTTTGTGTCCCAACACAATGGTTGAGATCCGCTGCTCTAGGCAATCAGGTTTTCCCCACAGGGTACCACAAACACAGGGCTAAAGCAGCCCCACATTTGGGGAGGGCCCTAGGAAGTGTGGGATATGAACTCTCACCTTCATACTGCAGTGTAGAAGCTGGAGGTCCAGGCTGAAACCTGGCATTCAGCAATTCCTAGTCTTGGGTTAAAATGACATTCAAGCCCCAAGGCTAATGAACCAGGAGCCTGCTAACTCCGATTCTACTAACTTTAGGGTATCATTGCAGTGCAGACAACCCAAGCTGATTTGCCCAAAAGTCACACAGCCTGTGGCAGAACTGGAAATTCAACTCAGATCCCTGGAATCCCAGCCCAGTGTATAATCCCCAAACCTTTTTCCATAGATCATTCTAGGAAAACACCGTGGGAGGATTCCAAAGGGGTAGCTGTGTTAGTCTATTGTAGAAAGACAACAGAGTCCTGTGGCACTTTTAAAGACTAACAGATTTATTTATTGCATGAGCTTTCGTGGGAGAAAATCCCACTTCGTCAGACGCTTTGAAGATAGGAAAGTTACAGAGTGGGAGGAAATTAAATGCAGGGGAGTGTATGACATAGGATCAGGTCAGGCTGAAACAGCAAATCAAAATAGGTGTTAGGATTCAAAACACTGGGGAACAGCACATAGAGGAGGGGGAGGGGAGGGTCATATGTAAAGATCAGTTTTGTTCTATTCTCTCTTGTGGTGCTAGAGTGCCCAAACATGTTGTGAAGAGAATTTATAGTACTGCAGCAGGCTAGACCCTGTGTCCCACCACAGAGTCTGAACCCCTGGTCTAGAAGAGACTCATCACACTATTCACCATGCAATCCTCAATGCTCTTATATTTACAGTGCAAGTTCCACCTCCCACTTTCTGCCCCAAACCCCATAGAGATGTAGGATTCTTTCCCAATGCTGCCAGATTACTCTGCTGTACTCTACCACACCTCTCTTCTACTGGCCCGTGCTGGCCCATTTTATACTCCTTGAGCCAGGTGCTCAGCTGCTCTTTGTATCCTGATTAGGCCAGGGCTCTGACCCAGCGCAATCACCATGCAGCTGTTGTCTGCTGTGCCCTTAGGGCTAGGGTAACAGGGGCAGGTGAGGGGTCTAAATGCTCCAGTACAAAAAGTAGATGTTGTGGTTCAGACTTGATTTAGGGGCTATTTGTGAGAGGTTGCTCACCCAGAGCTCCTACTGAAGACCAGAGACCTTTATGGGTGAGTGTGTACCTATGCAAAGAACACTTCAAAAAAGTCTGGTCTGATTTCTAATTTTAGACAGAATCAGACTGACCTTCATTACGCTGTTGCTAACAGAAGCTCTGTTACCTGGGTGACTAGATTTATGTCACTATGCAAATAATATCTGCCCATTTAGGGAAAGAAAGCCCTCAGAGACAACACCTAACCCCCTAGGAGTTAAGACATATCAGTGAACTGAGCTTAGAAACTGCATTTCAACATCCTTTTAAAAAAAACAAACAAACAAACAAATACCCCCAAACTTTGGAATCAGTGAGGATTGGTCTTTTAAATAGTAGTATAAGAGTTCTTCTTTTGATGTAGTTGAAAAGGTTTTGAAGCCTGCCCCACCTAATGGATCTTTACAAGGTGCAAAAGGCAAATTTTTGTTCCTAAAGCTCCAACCAGCTCATCACATGAGATTCAGAGTGAAACCCTAATAGTACACTTATTTTTATTTCTTTGACACATCTAATTTTAGCAGATAGTTTGATCAGAGTCTCATTTGTATTCTGCTGCTGTTATATTGAAGTCACTGTATATTGTGAATTACTGTACAGTTCATATTGCTCCATGATACACTTTATTAATCTTTCCTTTTAGGCCTAATAATGCATTTTAGGCCAACACTTTCAAACTTGGGTGCCTAAATATAGGTACCCAACTTATTTAGGTTCCACTGACTTCAGCTGGAGCTGTCATTACTTAGCTGAAAATCAAGCCAGATTTACTTGTTTTCACTGGGTTTTGGGGCAGATTGATTGAGGATAAAACTTTAAAGCTATGCTATGTGGACTAGGGGAAGACTGGCTATGAATAATTTCACAGAGCTCTGCAATCAAATCAGAATATAATGGTTCAAAGTAGGCAGAAGGAACATTGAGGTCACACTTTTCTACTCCTTTAAACAGAGCATCAGCAGCATGCACCCTGTAGAGTATATGCTGCATAGTGCAGCAACTGTTCTGTATACATGGAGTGTGAGCAGGTTCCCTAATAGTACCAAAGGGTGTAAATTGGATCAGAAGGTCTCAAGACGTGGTGCTCTCGCATGCATGTAGGCATGCTAATACAACTAGTCATCTTGAGTGGCAGGTAAGAATCTCTCTGCTGCGGGGTGTTGTGCTAGAGAGGGAAGTGATGTGCATCACCATTCCTGACCTAAGCCCTTTCCCCTCCCTACTTTATACAACAGATGGCAAGATTTTGCCCATCACATCAGGGGCTATTTGAAGAGAATGTGTTATATAAATGTAGTTATTTTAATTCAGATCATTTCGTGCCTTTGATCTATACATGGAACAATGACAGCATGTAGCCCTTTGCTGTAGTGTTCTGGTTTTACAGTTGCCGACTGCTGAAGAAAAGGGAGTCAAGCCTGTTTTATAGACTTATAAATATGGCACAATTAGACACTGTTGCTGGCTGCTTTATTGTGATTGTGTCCACCTGAAATACTAGCGCACCATAGAAAATCTCTGCTCCTGATTTTAAAACCTAGTGCCAGATCACTGCATCAGTTTTGCTTGACTTGCTTGGGCACACAGACTTTTGGCATTACTTGAGTGTTAATTTGAATAAAAAGCTCTCCAGTGTAGAAATTAAGGAGATTGATCAAAACTATTAAACTGCTACCAGCTTGTAAAACGCCTACTCCTGAAGGATTTTCAACTGAATTATTTGTTCTTTGCAACCTTAGGGTAGGGCTACCAAATAGATATCCTCCTTCAAAACTGTGCAGAATTTCCCCCCACCCCTATACAAACTCTCTGCAGTTTGTTACGCTGATTAAGGCTTAAATTATTAGTGTATTCCAAGTGCATTTTTGTTATTGTTTGCTGAGCTTTTAAAAAAGTGATTTTTCACCAAGTTTTGTTCCAGAATCTAATTTAAGCAATTTTCCTAAACAAAAATAGATGCACCGTGGTTGCAAATTGTTTTGTGAGAAGTTCTAGGAATATATTTGAAAAATTCAAATCAGAAAGAAATACAGTCTTTTAAGGAATCTTCTCCTCAGGTGATTAACAGGGTAGCAGTCAGGCAAATGAATATTTTTTTTAAAATATTAAGCTCTTATAGTTGATTTTCTTTATATCTGTCGAGAGTTCTCTTAGTTTATATTCCTTCTCAAAACAAGCAAAAATATTGGATCTTCCTTTTGCAGCTATTTGGGGGGGGACCTGGGACTGAACTTTGGTGATTCAAGCAAGGGACTGGCAATCAACAATTCTGGATTCTGTTAGTGGCTCTGAGATTTGGTTCTCATCCCTTAACCATGCCTCCTTTCCATTTCCTGGCATACTACTACTTAATATACAACCCTATGGTGTGAAAAGTACCTCTGAAAACATGGCTTTGAAAACTCCATGTCTATTGCCCCAGAATGACTTCCATAACAAATTTGCTAAGCTTAGAAGCAACACAATGATATTCATAAATGCTAGCTGGACATTAGTTTTCACACAGAAGTATTGGGCGGTTTAATGAATAAGACTAGTTGGAAATGGGGAGAGGAGGTTCTGCTGAAAATTTCAGTGACCATTTCCTGATAAATATCACAAATCAAAACATTTTGGCCAAAAGTCTTTGTTCAAAAAAAAATTTTTTTTTAGTTTGGAAATGTCTCTGTCGTTCCTTATGAATGCCGTAATTTAGGGTCTCAGACACCCTTCTTCTCTACAGACTAGGCCAGCTGGCTGTACTATATCTGTCATGATGCATTGTGATCTTCCTGTTTGCTGGGCTCTGCATGTATCTTGGGTGTCCATGGCTGTGATGCATCATGGGAGATGTTATGTGGCGAAGTGGGATTTTCTCCCACGAAAGCTCATGTGTTAGTCTTTAAAAGTGCTGCAGGACTCCTTCTTTGTTTTCTGGCTTGTTATTTTCCCTAACAAAAATACCTAACCTATATCTATGCTGTTCATCCATCCTTGCTACCAAATTATGGCTACACGGTTTGCTAGTATGGATGCAGCCGCCAAATGAATGCAATTTCTCAAAGGCTGGCATAAGAGTTTCCCAGTTAATATTGCATGGCCTCGCTATATCACTTTACAGGTTCTTATTGCTGCCACTTTTCCCTGCTCTGTGACAGTCGTTTGCTTTATACAATGACCTGTGAGTATCTTCTTGTCAGAAATACTGTTGAGAATGAGACAAAACTACTAATAATTTGAAATTAGAGCCAGCACTGAAGAATGCAGGAAACAGTTTCTACTAGAATAAGTATAAGGCACATTGGCTATGTCTACACTGGAAAGTTAGTTCGAATTAAGGAAGCTTAATTCGAACTAACTAAAGCCATGGCTACACTAGACTTTCATTAGTTCGAATTAAGGGCTTCCTTAATTCGAACTAATAAATTCGAATAGGCTATTCAAACTAAGGGTTAATTCGAACTAGATAGTTCGAATTAACCAATGTGGCCATGTTAGTTTGAACTAATTGCTTAGTTCGAACTAACCAGCCCATTGAATTCAATGCAAATCGCTAATTCGAACTAAGCAAATGCCATGAATGGCACTTGCTTAGTTCGAACTAAATTTTTCTAGTTTGAATTAACTTAATTCAAACTAACTAAAATTAGTTTGAATTAGTTTGTTCGAATTAATTAATTCGAACTTATTTTAGTAAGTGTAGACATAGCCATTGATTCTCTAAATGGCTTGACCCCTACCATTCAGGGAAATAGAAAAAGCTTCCATTACTTGAATGGTGCAGAGTCAAGTCTTGAGGCCGTATCTCTTTAATTGTATAGCAGAATAGATGCTTTTTAGAAGTGTGGTTTAGATATAGATCTAGACTTATTCGAAAATCTTCTGTTTTCAGATATCTCCAAAATGACACGCAGTGTTTTTCCAGAGCCAAATACAGACTGGTGCAAGCTGGTCAAGTTCCAATGACTTCCCCTATGTCTGAATGTGGCTCCTAAACTCTTTCTATATGGAAAATTATGCCACAGCTAGACACAATTTTACAGAATGATTGAAAAAACAATGATAAGGGCACATCAGTGTCCCCTGGCAGCAATAATAATTTCTGCTCATTGCCATAAACTTTTGCTTGAATGATATTTTTCTACAGCATTGATGAAAACTTTAAAAATCTGCCAAGGAAGATTTCAGGCTCTGAAAGTTGTAAATAGAACAGGCTTTTAAAATGTGAAACTTTGATTTGGAATATATTTGTAAATAAAGAAAAACAGAATAACAAAAAGTACCTTTTACAAAGCAATGTCCTGAGGAAAATCATCTCTAATCATCTCTCATCATCTTTTACCATTTGTCGTGATAAAAATGTTAGAATTTTGAAAATTGAATCCTTTGGCACAATGCCTGTATTGTTGGAATGCTTTGATGCTATTGATTCCAAATTCGAACTAGTGGATACAGTGGACTTTTGAAGAGTATTTGCCAGAGCTCCTCTTTGGAATCAAGAAGTAAATTTATTCTATAGTAATATATTGTGTGTAGAATGCAATTTAAGGAAAGTAATGAATAGACATAACTCATCATTTTTAAACTATAGAGAATTTACTCCCAAGATTAGTTTTAGGAGGAATGTTTCTGCATTTTTAATGACTTGTCTACTAGTAAAAGACTGCAAATTTTTACAAGACAAAGAAGAGTTACAGTTATACTAAATTGCAAGTTAGGGAAGATAAAAATATGAGATTGAATTTTGGAGAAGAAAGTCAGTCACGAGACTCCCATGTGGGACACCATTATCTATTCTGGTGACAAGCTGGAAAAATAACTTCATGAACATCTCCTAGAGGCTATGATTTAATAAGTACAGTAGTTGGTAAGATAACCATGATTTCTAGAATACATTTATTATCAGTGTATAGTTCTGCTGTATAAGACTCTGATCCAGCAGAGCATTTAAGCACATGCTTAATTTAAATTTTATGAGTAGTCCTACTGAATTTACACACTACGCACATACTTAAAGCGTATTTTAAAATTAAAATTAAGTATGGGTATAAGTGTTTGGTTGGACTAGAGCCTATACCCTGTAATATGCATCTAGATTATTTCCTCCTGTATGGTCATCCCTCTGGGAAGAAAAAAAACAACACAAAACCTGTTCCTGAAGGAAACAAATGATATTAGCTACATAATATATATTTCCCCAAGATAATTGAATATTGCCACAATTCATCTCATGTTTCTACTTCGTATCAAATATCATGCTTTCCCTTTTCTTGGCCCCCACTTCAAATTATAGTAAACTATTTCTTAGCAAATAATGAATGCTCAGAAATTGTTAGTTGCTTAGGACATTTTTAATTCACACCCCCTTACTTAGCAAAAAGCCTTCTCCTCTGTAAGAACTATTTGCATAAAAAGAGCTAATTAACCATTCACAAATTGTAATTGGTGAGAGGGAAAATACCTTAATGTTGAAGAAGTTTGGGGTTCTTTTTTTTAATTCCTCACTGTCCCATCATTCAAAAATAGCTGAAGGACATTTTCTCAAACTTTCAAGAAAAGAAACGTGGCTGAGAGCCAAAGTATAATTTATCAGATAGTTATTAGACTGTGAAAACAGAGTATTATAATGAAAATTAAGACAAAAACTTACCTGTGGTGCTCCATACAAGTAGGGTGACTAGATGTCCTGATTTTTTAGGGGCAGTCCTGATATTTTGGACTTTAACTTGTATAGATGCCTATTATCCCCACCCCATCTCCTTCCCAATTTTTCACATTTGCTATCTGGTCATCCTATATACCAAACATGGCTATCTGTCTAATCTAATCTCTATAAATGTACTGTTTTCTTGTTCAAATTGTATCTAAATCAGCAGGCTGTTTTACAAGACTGTGATTTAAATAAAAAAAAAAGTAAGCAGCAGAGAAGTTTAGTAAGTGAAAAACTAGTTAGTCTATTATCTGTCTATAACAATCCAAATGGCATATTAAATTAATTTTATTGTAAACAAAATTACAAGTCCAAAAAAGAAGGCTATTTTTAATAACTGTGTTGATTCCACATCCAACTCTAAACCTTTTTGAGGACCCAACTTCATTATGTTACAATCTCAAGAGAGAAGAAAAGAAGGCATGTACAGTGCATTCTGCATATTCATCCAGCAATAAAGATGTAGGACTCGGCAGAGAGAGGACTTTGTTAGTTATAGGCATATATAAAATAAAGATTCTGCACAATTAAGAACTTGTCCATGGATGACATTGTGGATATAATGAATGCACCTGCTGCACAATATAAAGAATGATTAAGTGTCTGAGGGAAAGGTGGAATTGTAGTAATTCCTCTGAAATATACAGTATTCATTATATTTGGCTATGTTCACTGAAACACTGGATCCAATTCTGCCCTCAGTCATCCCGGTATTAGAAGGCAGAGCTTGAGTCAGTCTATTCCATTTACCGTCATTTTTGGATCACAAATTCATATGAGTAAATATGATTTGGGACTAGATTGCCCTCTAGGCAATATCTAGGCAAAAGGCAGTTACAGTCTTGGTCTTTGCACTCCCAGTTCTCAAGGAGATGGGGGTGCTTAAAGCCACTGCCAACACACAGGATATTCAAAAAGAGTATGCAATGGGGTAGCTCTGTCCCAGGGTGGTACAGCACAGACTGTACTCTTCCAAAACCCACCCCAATAGCGGAGAGACAGTCAGCCAAAATGCTTCCAGGGAAAGGGGCAGAACACCTCAGTTCTCCACTACAGAACCCTCTTGCTGGATAATTGTCTTCAGTAACTGGTCTGCATTGCATTTGAACCACATAATTCAAAAAATTAAATTACTTCTCTGCTCTTTTGTGTATTCCAGGGTGAGTCCTAGCCCCTCAGCATTCTGCCTCCGCAGCCAGGTTGGGACATGTGTAGATATACAGGGGAAAAAAGACTCCTCATCTCTCATAAGCTGTAGAGCCTCTGCGCTTTCACAGTCCCCCAAACCCTACCCATTTCTTGTGCAGAGAAGGACCAGTTGTGCCGCCTGAGGTGCATTCCCTGAAGGCTGGAGCAGAATTTGCCATATGTAATCTTGTGTTTCAAAGCAGATAATATATACATCTGGATATATGAGACAAATACCTCCTCTTCAGCACTGATTAAGCAACTTCTGTTTTGTATTATGGAGGACGTTTGAAAGGGCTACCATTTTGTTCAGTGAGCCATACAGATTAGCAATTCACAAGACATATGTCTGGGTCATTGACTTTCTTTGTGATTTGACGTTCGGCCAAGGGATTTCTAGTCTGAGAATCGATGACAAAGTGGCGATCAATGTCTGTGTTTTTATTAGTGGCTGACATGGCTGATTTATCATCTCATAACAAACCATTGCCTGAGTCCAACCCACTTGCTTGTTGTCCATGTGAATGTACATCCATCTCTTGGTGTTTTAGCTTAATGTGTCTTAGGAATCTCCAAATAGTGAGAGGATGTCTCCAAGGGGATATAGGATGTAAAAAGGAAGAATGGTTGGTCTAATAGAAGAGGATGTTACAGCTATTATTCTCTGCAATTATGGGGGGTAGAAACTTTGTGTGCCTAACTTAAAGAAATGTGTAAGTTGCACAAACAACACTTGTGCAGAAGTTTCACTGACTTTCAAATGTTACAAATGTCATATTTTCACACAGATGAACTTTGACCATTTTCTCTAGTATGTTACTAACGGAGTTTAAGACAATGATCTCTTCTCTTGCAGTTCCCCCACCACCACCACCAGGAAGCTTAGAAACAGACCAGGCCCTCTGTATTTTGGGGAGAAAGTAATGGAAAACCTGCTGAAATGGTCCAAGTCTTTTAGAGGAAAAGCAGCTGAAGGCCCCTCAACCCTCTGGATCCTTTTATGAACTCTGTGCCTTTCTAAAGCACTTGGACTGTTCAAACGATAGGCACTATACAAGTACAAAGTATTGTTTGCTTCACTGGTGTAGGGTAGTGCGGCTGACAAAGCAGGGAGAACTGAACTATGCAACATTTGTCCCTAGCAAATTGTCAGGAAGACAACTGTGGGAATTAAGGCTGTCTCAGATTCATGCTGCCAAATTTTCTTTGAGGGTAAAGAGCAGGGGTGGTTTGATGAGCCATTGGTAGCAAAGGTCCAACTTAACGTGGGGAGGCAATGCAGGGAGCAGCATGGAGGTGCTGTGTCTCTGTACAAACGTCCTGGGGCTCTACAGATGCCTTGAGGCTTTTAGGATGTCAGAAAGACTGTAGGGCCTCTTATTTCAGGGAGGTAAATCCTGGCTTCCAAGCAGATGATTCTTTGGAAATTCTTCAAGTCACAGTGTAACTGAGGCTTCCAAATGTTTTGGTTATGTGGGGGCGTTTTGCCTGCCACGATTTGTCTGCTGCAGTGGCATGTGAGGGTGTATTAAGCAGCTATGCTCCATTGGAGCGACAGCTCTTCAGTGAGGATGTAACAGTACTGGAGGTGTATTTTTGACTGATTCCCCTGGTGCATTGTATAGTACTGCTGCAGTTTTCAAGCTGGGTTTTGTTAGGTTGTCCCATAGCTCTTGTGCTCACTTTTGGAAAGCCCCGAGCAATCTCTCTTGCAAAGTTAATGCTGAATAAAGTACCATCTGAAACTGATCCGCATGAGCCAGATGCAGTCACTCCGAAGCTTTGTATTCCTTCCCCTAGAGCAGTGGTTCTCAACCTATTTACTATTGTGGGCCACATCCACTACTACCTGTATAGCCCTGAGGATGTCACGTGGGCCACAGCTGTTTGCTGATTGGGCCACAAGTGGCTTGTGGGCTGCAGAGGTTGAGAACCACTGCCCTAGAGGCAGGACCTGCTGTCTTCACAGTGCTCCTCCATGGAGCTCATCTGCCTTCCATACCTGAGCAGTGCATATAGTTACAGTCACGGGACTAACATTGACTGCCTTGTCGACCTTGTCGGAAGGAACTCTGGTGTATTTCTCCGAATGAGTCACTTGTTTGTCTTTTTTAGTCTTGTGATACGATTGGTGTTTATCTTACATAGTAATCACAATTTTTTTTTCTAAAGTTTTCTAAAGGTCAGGCTGTCATTAAACGTCTCCATTTACTTGGGCTGAGTTAGCGTTTGCGGCTATGTTTTAGCAACTCTGTTGTTCACTAAATCTCTGGATTCTTCTTTTGCGTGTGTGTACGTGTGGACATGTGTGATCGATCATTTGGTCTTCGGTGTGCTAAACGTCATTAATCGCTCTAGGAATGAAATGGACCAATCTGAGAATGACTAGCTGTGTCACAACAGCTTTGTTTGAATGCCTGTGGTTAGCCCCAAGAGTGTATAAAGTGCTCAGAACAAAAATGAAGTCCCTGATAAGATTTACAGACTAAACTTATCCACATTTGAACCTTTTGCCAATATAGTAATGTTGTTCACGGGGTGTTCCCCCAGTCCCCACATTTTTATATTGGCAAAAGCCCTAGTGTAGACCAGGCCTCCACAGAAGTATGTATCTGGTCGCTACGGCAACCAGTTTTAGTAGCTTGTCACCTAACTCCACTGCAGAAATGTAATGGAGGAGCGCCCTCTGGTGACCAAAAGTAAAATTGCTGGTGCCTAGCTATGAGCCAATTTTGTCCACCCCCTAGTATAAACAGTTACACAGACCAAACAGTATCTTTGCTGGAAAAGTGGTATATGCTACGCTGACAAATGAACTCTTGCTGGTATGAGCTGTGTCTATATCAGAAAGGTTTGTTGGTATGGCTATACTGGTGTAGCTGTCCTGAAAAAACTTTTATTAGTACAAATAAGGCTTGAATCCTAATCGTTCAAATATCCTTGTATGTGAATATTCTTGGTGGTTTTGATGGCCATACGCAAGGGAGTAATGTTACAGACAGAATAAGTGTTTCATGAATCAGACTGTAAACTGCGACAAGAAGAACAGAAGCAGATGACAAAGGCAGGTTTGATAACAACCAGCCTATAGGGCTGCGTAGGATACACCCATTGTTCACCAAGGAGTCATTTAATTACCTCCCCAAAAACCAGGATACCAGGGAGATATTCAGGTGAACGTGCAAGACAAATTGAACTGTTAAATATCTGTCCATCTCTGTTTTGTACCTTCGAGAAGTTGTCACTATTTGTGAATGAGTGGGGCCAAATTGGTCTCTTAATTACATCTGTGCAATGAGGTTGCACAGGTGTTAACTGAGTTCAATGGATTTGTGCAGGTATAAATGAAAGAATATGGTCCATTAGCTTGTAACTGAAGAAGTGCTTTTGTGTTAATATTTATACAGCATATTAAACAATTCAGTATATTACTACTTGCAAACTCTCTAACATGCTCACACAGCAATCAGTTTATACTAAAGGAACCTGAAGGGTGACAGATGGGTTTTAATCTGTGTTTAATTGCTATTTGCTATAGAGCAGAATTTATCTTGAGAGAAGTCTGAGAACTGTGAGACCTGTCTCTTTAAATGCAGAAGCAAAGCAGACAATGGGCTGTCTGCTACTTTAACATTCTTCCATCAGGGACAGTAAAAGCAGATTAATTAAAATCCTGAAAAGGATTTCTTCCAGCAGCAGCAATAGACAATCACCTGGAGAAAGTAGGATTGCAGGTGTAGGCAGTCAATTTGCAAACAAGAAAGGAAGCTACATTATTTGAATAAGTTATTCACTATGAATTACTCAGTTTCAATAAATATCTCTTCTCCCATCTTGACCCTCTCCCCTCAGGAGTATTTTCTGAAATAATCCAGATTAGCACATTTGTTTCTGCTCTCATAAGAATGTACTTCATCTTCCAGAACTCTTACACCATGAATATTAAAATCAATCCTGTTTGCATAACCACTTGAATGAAAGTGGGCCTCAGTTTTGTTTCAATATTTCTATTTATACATAGTGGGTAATCACTTTTTTTTAATGCCTCCATCTGGGTAATGAATCTGAAAAGGACACTGGCATCCGTGTTTAGGACAAGATTTATGACTGGTTTTAAAAAAGAGCTTTACAAATTTTAAAATGAACAGAAATAGGATAAAACAACCGAACCCCTCTGTCTAACAACCAAATCCAGAATTCTATGGATTTTTTGTTGTTTGTTTGTTTTACTAGCACCCTTCACCCTAGTATCTTCCCCTGGTCATCTTCATCAGTGATCTAGGTCAAAAGGTTAGTGCATTATACCACCGGATCTCAATCCTATTCTTGGTAAGGGAAACAGACAATATTATAAAACCTATTGCAGATAAAGGAAGGAACTTGAAGAGTTGTGCCAGAGGCAACACATGTGGGAGGGAAGCAGGGTCACATGTCTCTCCTCCCTCCTGATTTGTAGCTTGGTTTGACCTGGCATGCTCACGCTAACTGAGCATGCTCAGTAACACTGCTGAAGCCAGCTGCCGTTACTCTGCACCTCCTCTCCCACATCAGCAGGCCTGGGTCATCTCTGAGCTGTGCAGATCCATAAATATTCATGGCCTTGAATTTGTATGCTCAAGCTGTGCATGAAAATCGGTCGTTAGAAATGCACTTCCTAGATTGTACATTCAAGGCTGGGGATATGAGCAAGTACAACTACCTCCTTCATAAACTCTGCACTCAGTAGCTGCCATTGCTCAGACCACTCCTAGAAAGGGCTTCCCAGTTTATATGGGGTGTGCCAGGCAAACCGAGACTCCTGGAAGGCAGGCACTCATGCCCTGTAAGGAAGGAATTCCTGTAGGGCTTATTTCTTAGTTCCTCTTGGCAACTCTGTACTGGGCCTCTGGTGGTGACAAGGAAATGATGCCTGCCTCAGACCCTACAGAATAAATTCCACTTCTCAACCCTCAGTGGTTTTATAGTTGCACTGCACTTTGAATTCCACTTAACATAAGCCCAAAGTACCTGCCCGTTACCTTAATGGGTTCCACAACTTGTATGCCAAGTCTTCGCACCAAGTCTTGACATCTCTCCACTCCAAAATTTAGGACAAGTTACAAAGCTTGAAGAATTAAAAACAAACCCATTTACCTGATCTATCTTTTTGACTTATGAGCTCCTCAGAAAACTATTCCTTTTTAGGAGCTGAATACATTATCAGCACTTAAAAAAACCCAACAGGTTACTAATAGCAACAGTGCCTCCCAGAGAGACACAGGGAAGGTCTCCACAGGGGCCAGCACTCTCGGCCCATGAGCTTTATTTTGTCCCTTAGGTGATATTCCTGCCAAGAAATGTAATGCAAACAGCAGATACCAGCTCTGTAGATATATTTGTTTTAGCTATGACATAGCCTATTGTGTAAGTGTCAGCTGAAACAAGAGCCCAGGGTAGATGCTGTAAAGGCTTTGTCTCTGCAATTTGGTTTGGCAGTAAATAATTTCGACTACGAGATGAACAATGGAAGAACTGAAGTAGCTTCCTTAGACTTTTTAGGGATGTGACTGCTCATTGTGTTTTCTCTTCATGTCAGAGGGAAATACAAAACTAACAAATGTATCCCTTAACCAGCAGGGAGGGAACAGCTGCGAATGTTGTTAAATGCCATATAAAGCATTGCAAACGCAAAGCACAGCCAGTTTCTTTTCCTTAATTTGATTTTATTTATAATATGAGAGATGCAGATAGGGCCAAATTCTGCTCTAAGTTACAAGGGAGGGGAAAATTAGTACCGATTGCACAAAAAACTGAGAGCAGAATTTGGCCCAGAAAGAACAATCCTCTCTGTTAGGTATGTGAAGTCTTGTGGTTCACGTATTGGCCAGACTCTTGTATCGATTGATTTGTAAAAAATTTTATAACACTTTTACGCTGATCTTTCATTAGAAGATCTCAAACAGCTATATAAATATTGACCAAGCCTCAATACTCCAATGAGATGTGTATTATTAGACTCACTTTACAGAGGCAGAAACTAAAGGCTAGAGAAAGTAAGTAACTTCTGTAGGGTTTCACAGAGCCCAGAACAAAACTGCATTCCACACCAAAGGTACCTGCCCTTTCTTCTAAACTATGTTTATTCCCACTGTTAGCATTTAATAAACATACAGAAGCCAAACTTTAAAGAAACCAAAAATTAGAAATGAAAACATCCAGCAGGTTCACAGCGTCAGTGCTCCCTAGTTCGTCTGAATTAAAGATGTTATCAATACACTTTTCTAGTTTTAAAGGGGGTGGCCTAGGTAAAAATCTCCAGTTTATTCAGGATGCTGAGTCTGATCACAATAGCAATTTTGCATGAATAATAGCTGCTGGAGGAAGACGCTCTGCTTAAACTCAGTTATTACAGTGCTAATGCGAGTTTGTTGCAAAATAGATTTTACACATAAATATAAACACTAATAGTGCATGAGCGTCTGTGTGGCTTCAAACAATCACAACACCACAAGTCTCCTAGCATATAAAATGCACAAAAGAAATTGTTTTTTGCATGTTATCCAATTCTGTCTTATAGGACTTATGGCTATATTAAAACATAGAAGAGCTTTCTTTCTTTCTTTCTTTCTTTCTTTCTTTCTTTCTTTCTTTCTT
>ML685805.1:5176927-5225429 GCA_007922175.1 Pelusios castaneus | reverse complement strand
CTTTCTTTCTTTCTTTCTTTCTTTCTTTCTTTCTTTCTTTCTTTCTTTCTTTCTTTCTTTGTGTAAATTTTCCACTAAAAACATACCATGCTTGTCTGAATTGCAACTGTTTGTAGAACATTGAATTTAGATGCCTATTCACAAAACAATTATATTGGATTGTTGTTCTGACAATAGCTAAAGTTCAGTATACATAGCTTTTAAATATAATTGCTTATAATGAGGATTACCTAAACACACTGAATTATAACAACAGGCTTTACGAAACTGCCTGGCAATTGCTCTGATGTTGAAAATAGGGGCATTGAGAAAACTACATTGATTTTCCAAATTATGTAAGACCTTTGTTACCTCTTTGAACAGGTGGCACTCCCTCTATGCAGTGAACAGAACAGACACAGTTTGTTTCTAGTCCAAACTAACCTCCCGCTTGGGGTTTGGCTTTTTTGGCAACTTGTTGAAGAGAACTCCTTTATACTTCTGAAAGCTAAGCTTGTTGGCTCTTTGGGGCTGTCCATAAATTATGTAATGCATTAGCAGGAGGATTGGTCCTTAATTTTGCATGTTTGTTTCAGTGTTTGAAGGGCTGGGAGAGTAGAAAATCACCTAAAAATGTGTTATATAATTTATGGACAGATCCTTTCCTTGGTTTCATGGCAAGAACTCAAATGTCCCAGCCCCTCTTAATTCATGGTTGGTGTTAACAAAGATTCATCTATTACACCAGTGGTTTTCAAACTTAGAGTGAGGACCCCGTACTGGGTCACAGCACCCTCTGCTGCCGCCCCCAAAAGACTGGAATGCAATGCTCAAAGATGGAATTGTTGTGTCGCAGGCATCAATGATTTTTTTCACCTGGGTACCAAGAAATAAATTTTGAAAACAACTGTATTAATGACACAGTAGTAGTAATAATTTTGTTTTTTTATGAAGAGGTTGATCACTGGATATTACCGGTAGGTTGGCACAAGGGGAGTCTTGCAATCCTGGCTTCTTGACCAGTCAGCACGTTATGGTTTTTCAAATGCAATCTAAAATAAATACAGTAAATCTGAGTCTCCCTTTGCACCATTTATTGACATTAGTGTCATTACATTTTCTTCAGTGGAACTACACTGGATTTACAATGATGTAATGGAGAGAAGAAGCAGGTCAAATAAACTTAAATTAGGCATGGGGTTCTTTTTGTTTGGCTGGGTTTGGAGATTTTTTTGGTTAAATGTTATACTTTAAAATTAATGTCACTGTCTCTTCTTTTACTTTGTCATCATCAAATGCCTTGAATAAGCTTTGACTTGGCAATCTTTCTTTGAGTGAGGCCCAGCTGGATGCACAGTTGTTAGAGCTACAGGGAGATTGGAGTCCTTCCCGGAATTTAGGTTACTGCCCTAGAGATTCCCAGTGTCTTATTAATTTGTCAATTTTAAAATTATACACCGTTAGTCAAACGTATTTGCTACAATTGAGTGCAATGTCAGGTAATCATCCAACATACAGATGGAAGATCGGTTGGGTTATCTAGTGGGTCTCTTCCACCGCCTAGCCCAGTGATTCCCAAACTTTTTGGCTCGAGGGCCACAAATATAATTTTTAGAACCCTGAAGGGCCACCAGTCTATTTAATTAAAATTTAATTAAAATCAAATTTTAATTATAATCAACCAATTAAAATCAATTAATTAAATTAAATTTAATAGATTAGTGGCCCTTCAGGGTTCTAAAAATTATATTGAGCCAAAATGATTTTTTTAAAATTGGAAAAAAATTGGAAAAATTCAAAAAAAAATGAAATAAAAAGAAAAGGAAAAAGGTGCTGGATGCCCATGAACAGGGCCAGCTTGTGAGCAAGCATGTGGTCCCCAGCCAGCAGCACCAGCATGGCCCATGTTCCTGCAGTGGCTGCGCCGACCCACCCCTCACCCAGCACACCCTGCAGCCGTGCCGGTCCAAACATCCCCCCACCCCGCAGCCGTGCCGGCCCCGATCCGTGGAGCCTTTGACCCTGCCCCGAATCCCTAATCCGGCCCTGACTGGGACTGGAGAGGAGACGGACGACTGCAGATGACTGCAGACAGGCTCCCAGCTGCGCTCTGGGACCGGGTGGCTGTGGCCCGGCTCCGAGCCAGCGGCTGGCAGCGCGGGCCATTTTAAAAAGCCTCACAGGCCACTATTGGCCCACGGGCCAGTTGGGAACCCCTGGACTAACCTGTTCTTTCAAAACAAAGCTGTGCTCCTCTTATCTCATTTGTAAGTTCTGATTGGTGTGAGGCCACTCTCAAACAGCACCACTGGAGCTCTGACTCCGTCTGCACCCTTCCCGACGTATATTTATGACCTCTCCTGTCTGTTGGCTGGTCCCTTATCTCACAATGAAGGATGCTTTTGTGGACCTTGCGTCTCAGTGACCTATACATGATTGAGCCTTCCCTTACCAGCTACCAACACAGTGTCCGGTTTCCTAGTGACAGAGCAGCATTGTTTCTCTTTCTGCTGGTAAAATTGACTGCCCTCGGTTGTGTTAATTTAGATGGACTAAATGGGCCCAAAGAGGCAAATGTGTTAACATAATCCAATCGCTGTCCAACATTAAACAATTTTAAATGAGGCTTGGATAGTGATATACAGAGAACTCAGCCTGCTTAGCACCACGGTCAACACTATTAAAAATCCTTTTAACTTTTTACTACAGATATTAGAAAAGGAATAACCAGTAAAGCATTTGAAATGTGAAGTATTCAGAACGACTTTTATTTTAACAGCATCCCTTGTTCCCTTTGCTGTAGGGGGTCTTCAAAGGAAAGCCCTTCTTTGGCAGTGTTTTAGATAGTACTAAAGTGGGTAACTACTGCTGTTATTGGTAAAGTGTGAGCTGGTTTTGAAAGAAAGAAAAAAAGAAAGAAAGATCTGGCTCTCACTTGCAATCTGGCTGCTGGAAAACCAGTAGCACAGCACACGGTCTTAATCTGGCAAACCTGGGCTTTTCAGGGCATTGATTTTAGCCGTTTCTTTTCTGGTCACGGGCTTACATCGGTGTTGCATAACGTGCAGCCTTGGCCACCTAGATAGAGCCTTCTTAGATAGAAGGCGAAAGAGAGGGGTAGGAAAGAAAAGAAATCAGGTGGGGAAGGAAAAGAACACCCTGGGAGAAGTTTGTGACACAGTCTCACGTTCCAGGCAGTGGTTGGGATTCAGCCAGAGCTGGTAGACATGGCATTGTCATCTTGGTCCCTCTCAATGGTCCAGTCAGTTTAGGACATCTCTTAGGATCAGGTCAACGAAGGCCCAGGATTGCAGGAGTTGGTGAGGGTGACAGCCATGATAGTGACGCTTGCCCCAGGAGCCAATTTTTCCCCAAAGTTTCTTTCCTTAATGACTTCAAAAGGAAGTGATGGGTGGAATATCCTAGCTGCTCATTATTTCGTCCACCCATTTTGATTCGTTGATCTCTACTTCCACACTTTTCTTGTTTACCACACATGGACTTATGTCAGGAGGTCATTTTGTTTGAATGAATTCAGTCTTTGTTTCACTTTTGCACCTTTTCCCATCAACACTTGTTACAGGTTATTGTGACATCTTATGAACTTGCCCTCGCTTCTTACAGCTGAGATCACCATTAGGGTTGATTTGTAGGCACACTTATTACAACCCTTGTCCAGGAGGGCCAATAACTCGGCGCTCCAAGTCCTCCTTCTGTTCTCCACCCTGCAGTGAGACATGGAAAACCCCGAAATCTGCTTCTCAGGTGTCCGCTCCCCATCAAATCTGCTTTCTCTGCAGCTGTCTATAAAAGTCAAAGCCATTATTTTTTGTAGATCAGTCAGATAATCGGTCTCCTTCTTAACTGGAATCCGCACCCATTGGGACTCAGAACTGCTTTTTCTGTAGCCTGTACAAACAGAGCTCCCCTTCCTCCTCTACTTTGCTCGGTATCAACCACAGCCACAGCGCCTGAAGCCACGGTCCCTGTGACACCCGTTCACCATGCTGACAGCACCGAGGGCTTTAGAGATCCCCCCGAAGCTGGCCCTAAAAGCCTTAAGTTAAAAAGATGTCTGCTCTCACTGGTGCTGGAGCAATCAGAAGCCTGTCTGGCCCTTAACATACCGTACCTCACTTTGCAAAGTGTCCCACAAATGTCTGAGCCAAACTACCTGGGCTGTTATGGTTCATGGAAAAGTGCAGTGTTTTAGTGATCGTGATGCTGATTAGATGGCTTATTGTTAGTAAATTATGCTGACTGTACACAGTGTTTCTCTTCCACTTGAAAAGATAATGTTTGAAAACTTTCCAGCTTGTTCATTTAATGCCTTTCTCTGAAGCAATTCCAGCTATGCACTATACCCTCCCGACAGCAGGTACAATATAGTTTGATTAGAAAGTTTCATCCCATGCCAGAACTGCACCTGACTCGCTATTTGAGTTTCTAACCTGCTTTATTTAGAAAACAAGTACCTCTTAAGAGTGAACAGTTATCAGACTGGCAGGGCACGTATTGATCTCATTGACATCAGTAAATTCAGAGTGATTCTACTGACTTCAAAAATTACACCTGAATCTGGTACTCCGATACCAGTCTTGTCCAGATCAAATCTGACTCAGAATGACTACCCAGATACTAATCTGCTACACTTTGTCAAACTTTTTGGCTGTTTGGAAGATGAAAGAATCAGTGATGAAAGATGCTATAAAAATCCAGTTCTCTCTCTATTGTGTGAACCTGAACAATATGAAATTGAACAAACTGCGTACTGTAAACCTTGTAGCAAGGAAAAATCTTCCTTTACTTATGGAAGCATCAGAAACTGTGAAGTAGTCTCTGCTATTTACTGGATAAATGAAGACTGTCTGGGGAGTCAGTAATGGTCTATAGATCCTTTCAGCTATGGATCACCAGCTCAGGTGAGACATGAACAGAACTTGTTACTGCCCAATGGTATCCAGTGTGAAAGGAGTTTGGTTGGTGGTTACCCAGTTCCCAAAGTAAGCATCCACACCATCAAAATTAACAGCCTTCTCGCCCGTCTCAGGAGGGAAGCCAATGTCTGATTCACGCACAAATAGCCTCTGACGCCTAGAAGTAGTCCTCACAGGTCAGGTTTAAAGCTCTGTGCCAGAGAAATGAGAAGAAGGTTGTATTGCTACTTCCTCTGCCCAGGCTTTTTCTGGGGACAAACCAAGGACATCAATGGCCAGGCATGTAAATCTGGCTCCTTTCACCAGCACTAAACTCCCCTGAAAATTTTCAAACACAGAATGTTTCTTGCCTGGTATCAAAGACAGATCGCTGTGCCATTCCAGCCTGGGCACATTTGCAGGGCTGGGTGCCTGGTAGGACAGAGGCTACAGCCCTGGGGCCACACACCTGGCTAGTGGGTGGGCAGCCCTTTTCAAGAGGTCTCCTCAGTGAGGTAAGAAGAACTGGGGTTGGCTGCCAGTGGATTTGAGCAGCCGTAAGAGGTCTGTCAGGCAAGAAGCTTGTCTACTTGTGTCTTCTGCATCACTGCCAAGCACCTTTATCCCTTCTCTTCAAGAAGGCCTTAGACACAGGCTACATAGGCAAACACTTAGCGTGCTACTTGTAAGGGACCACTACGTGGGAATAACAAAGTTATTCTGCAATGGGACCATTTTAAACAGATGAAAAGCACTATCTATATAAGAGCGAGATATTTTTATTCCGATAAACTGTTCTCTCCTTATGACAAACCCCATCCTTCCTAAAGGTCTCCCTGTTTCACAGGATCTTTTGCTGTGATTGCCACAGCAACTCCTTTAAAGCAGGAGTTCCCAAACCTTTTACTAAGGTGACCCACCAACTGCATTTTGTCTTTTTTTTTTTCCTCCTTTTGACCCACAAGTGACCCTGCTGTTCTAGGGTAACCAGCTAAAAATGCCAAATCAGAAACTGGGATTGAGTTTTAGAAGGAAGAAATTAAATAAGTGGAAGAAGTCCCATCCTTCCACAAAAGGAAGATAGGAAGGTTGCTGATCTGGATCAAGTGGTGCTAAAGATGTAGCAGATGATGGATGGAGGATAAAGGAGGCACCAAATCCCATCGTCACCTAGGGAATTATTGCACATGACTCCCAACTCTGCCAGGCATCTCTGAATCTATACATTTTGAGTTTAGTACAGCTTGTACTTGGAGAGCTTTCATCAAGGCTTCCCCTCAGAACTGCAATATTGGCATCTTCCTTCCTCTCACCGGCTGCTGTTTGAAATTGTTCTCAGGACCCAATTCTACTCCTGTTGACATAAAAGGCAGAACTCCTCTTGGCTCCCAGAGGGCAGAATCAGATCTGTTAATTTGCAGTCTCCACAAAAGAAAGTAGAACTGTGCAGTAATGTAACTCCTATCGTGTCCCGGAAAGTGACATCTCAGTGGACACTGGCAGGCACTGTTTGAAATAATAATATAGCAGTTAGTACACAAGTTCTAAACTCCAGCACTGCTATTGGCACTTGAGTATATGACACATATACTGTATCACTTTAATAATCAGCAATGAAAGCACCTCAGATAGAGTATCAACAACGTGGCACAAAGGTCATTTAAAAATCTGTCTTTCGTGGGATTTTCTCCCACGAAAGCTCATGCGATAAAAACATTTCTTAGTCTTTAAAAGTGCCACAGGACTCCTTGTTTGTTTGGCTGACCTAGACTAACACGGCTCCTCTCTGGAACTTGTCAAAATACATTGGAATTCTTTGTCATACATCCGATGTGTTTCTTACTGGAGATTAGTCCTCCCATCACAGCTACAACAGAAAAAGACTTTTCCAAGTTTAAAAAAAAAATCCATTAAATAATAGTCAGGAGGAAGCTGTTGGTTCTTAGTTATTTCCTTATGTTCCAAAATTTACAATTACAGAGACAGAAAATATATGGGGAAAACTAAATAGAAGAAAACAATAAAATTCTGTGAAATAAGAATGAATCTTTTAACTTTACAAGACATTCTTTTGAAACTCAGAACAGAATCATGAAACATGAATATAAAATACCAGTTTGGATGTCGATAGAAAAGAATGGCTTTGCATTCAAGAAAATCAATGATTTCTTAAGCTACTTTAGTGAATTTGTGGGCTGGTAGAAAGTGCTGGATTGACAAACTTGAATAATAACAACCTTAATTCATTCATAGACCAGAATCAGGCTTCCCCAAACTGACTGTTCAGCGTTCCTAATAATTGACCTGCAAGGACCACCTCAGGCAGAAAGAGTGGAGGCCAGTCATCAGGACCCATTCAGTCTTTGGCTTCTCTGAGGAGTTTAATAAGGGTATCAGCTGTGGTGTGGGTTTTATGATATGAACATTTATTAACTCAAAACTGAGCAGAGACCACTAGCTTATTTCACACAAGCCTTCAAGAGGCCACTGGATATCTTGTGGTAAAAAATGACCATTGCTAGGTCATTATCTCCTGCTGTGTGTGTGTCTGTATCATTTTTTTTACCAGACTGTTATTCTTAGTATTTCTACTGCTATCTACTCCTTTTTAAAAGGGCATATCTCTCCACTTATAGGCAAAAAACATGGGAGTCTTCTCCAGATACTGCTTGCCTTTTGATATCTGGCTTAGAAAAAGAAAACCAATTCTCTTACGACAGCTAGGTGCCCCCGCTTGTCCATATGTAGTCATTGAAAGGTCTGCTGGTGTAAGTGGGCATAACTCATTTAACTTAAATGGTTTGACCTTGATCTACACCAGCTGAGGGCTGGCTCTGTAGCTACAAATCCTTAAATAAGTATGCCAAGGGCTTTCAAAGAAGTGTCCTTTCTCAACTTCTCCATGACTCCTTGCCCCGCCAGAAACTTCAGTCTTTTTAGACTTTGAGGCCTTTATTCTGATCCATATCACCCCTCTTATGGTTAAAACCCAAGTGAGATTTTTAAGGTTTCCATGATGTAATTTACTTATGTTACGATGATGTAACCATGTGACTGATCTTAGTAAAGCACTTTTGAGGTTCCCTGGGTAGAAGATGATGGTGATGTATCACTATTATTTAGTTTATGTAGTTGTAGGGTTTATTATGATCATTCTTACAATTCTCAATGTAGTGATTCACAAGCCCCCACACTACCTTTACATTGATATTTTTCCTGTATAATCCTTTGACATTTAGCTTGTGAGTGCTCATGCATTATACACAGATAATATATTTGCTCCTGTTTTTGTTTTGCAGTACAGAATTGGACAGCTATACATGATCAGTAAGCATAGCCATGAGCAGAGTGACCGAGGAGAAGGTGTGGAAGTTGTACAGAATGAACCCTATGAAGACCCTAATCACGGCAATGGCCAGCTAACAGAAAAACGTGTTTATCTCAACAGGCAAGTACTATGCAGCTGTTTCCCTCAACAACATCATGGTGCTGTAACCTCCCCGCATGCACACCGTTAAAGATTTGCAAGACACAACATCTCTCTCAGTAAATCGCCTGTGTGTTTCCATTGTAGTGTGTTCTATTGAATACAGGCCAGTTACTGAGAGCTTCAAGAAAGGGACTGTGGAAGAGAACTGTCATTTGAAATAGAGGCATCAGCTGTCTTGATTTTAGAGCACATATTCAATGGCAAAGAATTCTGGCCTGAAAGTAGGATTGGGTTGAAAATCAGCATATTTCTCTGTTTTCTTTCACAAGTCCCTGTTTTTCAAAATGGGTACAACAAAAAGGGGATCTGTGTGAAAGACACCTAGTATGCCAGCAGGATTGGGAGTCACTAACTATGGATTCTGTTCCTGGCTCTGTTACATGCTTGCTGTGTGATCTTGTGAAAATCCAGGAGGGTCTGATTTCCAGAGATGCAGAGCACAAATAGTTCGCATGGACTTCAATTAAAGTTGTGGTTGCCCTTAGTTGCTGTGGACTTCCATTTCATCCTCAGCTGTACATGGAAATGATGGTACTCTCCTGCACAGTGTTTGAAGATTAATTCCTTAATGTTGGTTATGTGTTGTGAGAGCCTCTGATGGCAAGTACTATAGAAGTGCGAAAACTTTTAACACACTGAAGTTCCTTTTTAAAGGAAAGTTATTTTCTCTCCAAAATCTAGATCAAAGGTGGATTTATTTTTCCTAAAACCTGAATCAGCATCATCAGCTAAAATCAAACAGGTGCATTAAAATTAATCCTGCCTGAAATGGCACCGAGGTTAATCATGTCTCCTCTGTTTAACATCAGTAGCATGCAGAAAGTCACTCTGGCCCCACACATAGCAGAGAATTGCTTAGTGTAGCAGTGAGCCCTTGGGGTGCTGATGCAGCAAGATTAAGCACTACTTCATAAGAACCGCACAAGGCCAGTGACCCATTTTGGTGACAAAAGATTTGTCTCAGCAAAGTGAGTTGATATTATGAATGACCACTAGACTTGTACATCAGGGACCTTCCGCAGCAAAATGACAGGCAGAAAGACATGATGGGAAAAATTGCTTTTGTTTCCTGACAGCCTCATCATTTCCTAAAGCAGAGTATGAGTCTTTTCTGCAGCTGAAATTAAAGTGTTCGGGGTCAGTGCTTCCTCACTGACTTAAAGGCCAGCATTAATTTAAAAACCTATATATTTCTGTTGTATGAAATATATTCCTTAATCTGCTGCAGTTTTTTTTTATTACTACTGATCTAATTGAATGTTGCTGCTTTTCTAATTCTTCACTGTTCCCTTAGGCCCATTTCCTTTATAAAGCTTTTCTGCACTGCGATCCTTAGAAGCAGATAGAGCAATATTGTGGCAATTACACAGTTGCATGTTCCTCTGGAATCCTGACAGATCTGACCTTTCCTCAGCCTAACAACTGAATTACCAGCAATATTCCACACCCATAAATAATTGTTCTTGTGCAAAAAAGTCTTCTGAAGACCTTATTCACCACTTAGAAGCTGAATATCTGTCAGTGAATAGGAGATCAATGCGCTGGCACAAATGTGCTTGGCATGCACATGTGTGCAAAATGTTGTGCACAAACAGAGATCACACTTTTAAAAATTGTCCTAAGATTCATATAAAATAAATTCATATGTCTTTGTGGTTAGTTTTATCTCAGTCCCATTCAGAGAAAGAAAGTGAGATGTTTACTTCTGTCTGGGAGTGAGAAATGGCAAGGACCCACCACCTGCATGCAGACTAGATATTTCAGGGTAGTCTTCCATTCTTTCTCATTCACTTTTCAACCTATGTCCTGAAATACCTAGTTTTGTGGGGAAGTGAAAGATCATTCTCTTTGAAATATCTGCTTCTGTCAGAAAGGTCCTGTATCTAATCCATCGCAACAAAACGATTCCAGTCTCTTCTTTGACCAATAAGGGAAAGTGCCCTTGAATGAGTGTTACTTTCTGACTTAAATGCTGCTTGATGGCCGGGGCAGATCGGTTGGTATGATTATTCTATTTCTGTTGTCTGCAAATACTTTAATTTGCAGTTTCTATTATAGACTCATAGACTTTAAGGTCAGAAGGGACCAGTACGGTCATCTATAGTGGGCAGGAAAAGCCTTGCCATAAATATAGTATATGAATTACTGCTCTATGTGCAAGTCTTGAGTACTGTGAGACTGAAACAAATTCACTTATTGCTCAGAAACATCATCTTATGTTTTATGGATGAAACCATGGCTCCCTGGGCTGGAACAATGGCACACTTCCCATTGACTTTAATGGGGCCAAGATTTTACTCTGTATCTTCAAGGGTAAACATTCCAAAGCCACATTGGCTTGACCTGGCTTTTTATCAGGTACTTGATGTTAATCTAGATTAGAAACCTTGGTTAAAAAACAATGTATGAACATTAGCAATAAAAGGATTTTTTTCTTTTACCCTGTTCAGTAATTCAGTATTCTGTCATTTGTAACAATGTCAGAAGCCTGAATATAAAATTATTATATTCTTTAAAAAACTCTCCCAAAACTTCTCTGCCATGTTGAAAAATATGACCACATTCAATCAGACATAAATACTCTCCGAAGTTCTGAGCCCACTCACTGTTCCCTCTCCTTCTACTGACAAACCCAGTTCCTCCTTTCCAGCTCTTGCTATACCTCCTCGGTGACACTTTTAGGGAGACCAAGGAAAAATTCCCATTGAATTTCATGCAACAAGGATTTCACCCTCTGCTGGCATTTTAAATGCTTGAGCTGCTCACACCTGACCACCCGGCCAAGCTGATTTAGTTTCCCATTTTAGATAGTGTTGTCATCAAGTCATTGGGATTGTAGGTGTAAATCTGCTAAATTTGACCCATTGTTTTGCAGCTGGAACTTTTGTGTCTTCTTTGACGACTATATCAACAGATGCAGCACTTAGCAACATTTCTAGGGTTTCAATGTACCCTCAAAGGATTGCTTTATGTTTTTGGTTTCAGAACTCCATAGAAACTGATGACTTTCACCTGGTTTCACACTAGTTCTGATCACAAGATACCAAGCACAATTGTGATTTTTTGGGGAGGGGACGTTTCAGCTTTTAAAAGATGTATGTGTTCTAAACTGAATGCAGGTTTGCTCTATATATTCAAGAACTATAGTGAATTTTGCAATGGAGCTAGTCTAAGACTCAAATTTGTTGCAAAGCTGGAAACCAGTCTAGTTTCACCTGGATTCCCTGAGAACGTTTCACACATCCGTCAGTCCTAGACAACTCATTTGATAGCTATGCTGTAAGTTATCAACAACGGGACCGGGAGAGGCGATAATACATTTTACGGCAACAGTAGTTTTTACTGAGTTCTGCTAACGTTGTGTTCTGATGGATTGGTATAAATCTGTCAGCCTGCAAACTCTGTTCTGGTTTGTGAACTCCATTTTGATTGTTAAAGGGTGCTGAGTCTTCAATTTGGCAACTTCAGCTTCCATTTTGAGCTGAAACATCCCGGGAGAATCACCTGAAAAGAGGCTACAAGCTGCTAAGTGGGAGGGGGTGTGGGACAGTCACAAGAATTTTACAAAAGGACAAATTCTGCTTCTGCTCTGAGCTGGATGGCTCCCACCGCCACCCGAAGCCCTGCAGCCCCCTAGCTCAGTCCAGGGGAGCCGCCGAACCTGGCAGGTCCCATAACAGTCAATTTCACTGCTCTGCTAGAGCAGTGAAATTGACATATTTGACAGCTCCAATGTCCCAGAGTGGCCTCGATTGGCACTCTGGGACATTTCCGGAGGCTGTCTAACGCGCAAAATGGGTACACACGAGCATTACCGCGGAACAGCTGTTCCACAGTAATGCTAACCACTCTCGATTTGAGTGGTTTAACTGTTGTGCGGCAAGAGGGTGTTGCCGCGCAACAGGGAAAATGATTGTGTGTACGCTAGCAGCTTTATTGCACGGTAAAGAGTCTTACCGCGCAATACAGTGATCGTGTGTACATGGCCTGACTAAACGCACAAAGAGCCCTTAGGAGAGGTCAAGAACTGAGGCAGGTTGTTCTGTGCAGATGTTTGTTGGTTTTTCATAAATCTGTGTATCTCTTATGCTTCATCTGTGAGCACCTTGTGTGTGAGTAAAGGGCCTTGGCAAAGTCTGCTTTACTGGCTTCAACTGTACCAACTCCCTGAAAAGTGGTGCAGTAATCCAGAGTCCTCACAGGGGTGGAACTCTGGAGTGGACGTGGAGAGATCCACAGTTGTCTTGGGGTCAGCTGGGCCCTGGTGCCTGATGTCCCAGGAGGGGTTACCAGCATTGGGATCTGTATCTCAGGAGTGTGCCTGAAAAAGCCAGACATAGAGGCAGTGTCTGAACACTGGTTAGACTCAGTAAACTTTAAAATTCATGAGCCAAAGGTTTTGGTCCAGCATAGCTGTCTGGTGAGCATCGAGAAACGGGGGTTCAGCTAAGGCTGTAACAGAAGGGTTGTAAGTCAGACATGTTGAATTTAAGTAGACTATAACTGAACAGAGCACTATGCCAAGATGGCTTGCCTCTTAAGGGCTGGAAGACCTGGGATTAGCCGGCCCTGGTTATTAAAGAAGCAGACCTGGATTAGGTAATTCCCTATCAAGGGCAGCAGGAAGAGACAAATATTTGAAATTGCAGGATGTAAGATCGACAGGGAAAACTGTCTCTCTGATACCAAGGGTTTGGTAGCCACAGCTGGGAACCTGAGAATCCAGTCGAGTAGGGCCTGGGAATGGCCTGCCCAAGCAGGAAAGGTCCCAGCCAGGAAGGTCTGGGAGTAATGAATGGAGGCTGCTAAAAGTGAGCAGCAGTGGGGCATGGGGTTTCCCTACTCAGACTATCGCAGGGAAAGCCTGGGAGTGACCTGAGAAGAAGTTAACCAATGGGCTGTGTTTTCAGACTTTGACTTTTATTTTTATGAACATACGCGGCCCCCTGAGAAAGAGTGGTGATTGGACAGGAAAAGCCTGGATGGAGTTTGTTTAAGAGTCTCTGTGAGGGAGAAATTGTGAGTAGGCCACTGCAAAGGCACCCCCGGTCATGAGGGGATGCATGGGGTGCTGACCCCATGACAAATGCAGTGTATTTATTAAAATCTCAGAACTTCCAATCCAAAGAATAATTAATCCAACTAAATAGAATTGTGATGGTACAACTGATCCTAATTAGATAATTGCAAAATGCCAGCCTTTGAGAAATCAAAAAAATAAAAGGTCAAAATAGAGTGCTTCAACTAATCAAATAGAAGGGACCAAAGAATGCTATGGAAGCATATAGTATTCCTTTATCTCGGTTCCCTAAAATGAGCCCAACCTATATGAGGAGAATCTTTATGGAAAATAAAGGGAGATCTGTTAAATGAGTTCCCTGTTAACTGTCAAGTATCAGATTTAGCATTTGATGTAGCAGCTAATTTTGCAAAGAACAAATTAACTGGTTGTAGAAGTTTCAGGAAAAAAGAGCCCCCATTTTCTGCTGAAGAACTAAAATTAAAAGCTAAGCAGAATAATTTCTATCTGCACTGTAGGCTGCCAAATCCAAATTACCCAATCGAACTTTCTGTTAAAATCAATGGATGTTTTGCCATTGACTTCAGTGGGGGTTGCATCACGACTAAATTGAGGCATTCATAATAGCAGTGATAATGCGTCACACGTAATTTTCCATTGTATATAAAGCAAACTGTGGAAAAGGCCAAGCCTTTGGCAAAGGAAGTCACTTTTTACCATATTGATGTATTCCAGATATCAGAATAAATGGTAAACTTAAATTTAGAATCACGTAACCCAGTCCCCTGGGCCAACAACAGGGGCCATGTTTTATTCCAAGAATATTTGAGGGAGATGTTACAGGACTTGCACCACCACTTCTGAAATGAGATTTAGATGAAGTGGCTCTTGGTTGAGGGTTTATTTGTAAGATACTTCTGTGATGGTCAAATAGTAGAAAAAAAACAAATAAAGGTCCCAATTTTGTAGTCCTTACTTCTTCTGGGGGAGGTGGGGTGGACAATAGGAGTTTTGCTTTAGCAAAGGAATGAAGTTCCAAACCATGACTGGACACGTTTAAACAACTTGTTCTGATACATAAATACCCTGACTCTGGATCAGACTAGGATTCACTCAAGATCATAGCCGTCGAGCTTTAAAAAAAAAATTCCTTATTTTCATTCTCTGGAGAACCCAGACTCTCCTCAGAAGTCAAATGGCAAAGTTTAAACAAATATTATGAAGATTTTGTAGGAAAGTTATAAAACACAATCAAAGGGCCTCTCTCTGGAGTTTCTTCCTTCCTAATATTCCTGCTGGAGTTCTAGACACTTTCCAGAGATCTGACAATCAAGTTCAAACAGATTTTTTTCCTGTTTCTGGGAGAGATTGGTAGTAACTCCATTCACAGTACCTCCTCTTGTGGGTAAGGATGCTGGCTGTAGCTTGCCCCCTTTCCTATCAGGACTTGTTGGAGACACCTATAAATCCTAACAACTCAGAAGCTACATTTCCCAGGATTTCTTTTAGCTAACCAAGAGAATGGTAGGGAAAGCACCGTGATCCTCCAAGCTCTGTATCATGTCTTAAACAGAGTTAGTGGTTTGGTATCTCCCAGGACCACGTCCTCTGTATAGTTGCCTCCTGGGTCCTCTGAAGCTGTTTGCAAAAAAGTAAAACGAAAGCAACATGAGGCTAGAACTGGAACCAGATAGCCTGACCCTGGTGACATCTCTCCTAGGCTAAAAAGACTAGTATGCCCTATCACAGACTCCCTACTGGGGCTGATTAAAAGAAGCAATTCTTTAGGGGGAATCTTACAACTGCCGAAGGTCCCTGACCCAATGGAATCAGGATGGTTCTAGTGTGTGGAAGTTGGGGGAGAGGTGATTGGGGAATATTACACAAGTCTCCATAAGTCTCAGTGCTGTGGAGCCTACTTCTGCCTATATAGCCAGGTTTAATAGAGTGGGACTAGTGGGTCTGCCTCCATGCAAGTCCCCCAGTCCCGCAAGAGCAGAAACATCAGAGCTGAGAGCGCTAGGGCATTGTGAAAGCTAGAGTAGAAACAGTAGATTGGTTCAGTTAGTGCTTTGTGCCTAGTGGGGGGAATCCCTTCTCCACACCCAGCATCATCTCATACACTGAGTTTGGTGATTTAAGCATGGTACCAGGAGAAGGAAGATTTTTGCCCTTCGTATGTTGAACCCTTTGGCGGAGAAGTTCCAAAGGAACGAAGTGGGATTTTCTCCCACAAAAGCTCATGTGATAAATAAATTTGTTAGTCTTTAAAAGTGCCACAGGACTCCTTGTTTCTTTGGCAGAGAGTTTATCATAAAAGTGACAGCGATAATAGGTGCTAATGTAATGATTTCTTCCTTGCTGATCAGCAAGACATTTTTTTATGTCTGAAAAAAAATATAGTTACTCTGTCAGGAAGGGCTGGAATCCTTATATACCAAATGGGAGAAAATGTTAGTTTGGTGTTTCTGAATGTGCCTTTCCCCATAGGTGTTTCAGTCCCTGGCTATCTAGAGCAGAGAGAAAATAATTCCACTGATCTCAGGTAGACTCATCTTTCTTTATAAGATGTTTGAAAGGAAAACATAAATGTTCTAGAGTGAAAGTACAGCGGGAGTCAGAAAACTACAGCAGGAAAAATATATCACTATTGGTAAGAGTCCTTGGATTATCTTTTCCTTCAGTGCAGCTTACTTTCCCCACTATCCCGGTTCCGTTCTGCAGTAAGATGCCCAACGAGGTTGGGTTATGACTCTGTTTCCTCTTTCCCTTCTTTGAAGTCCCATGTCTCCCCAAGGAAATAGTTCGAGTTGGAATCTTCAGTGTCCTCAGCTCTTTTTCACTGCATCATTATTCTAAGGTATTGTATATTGTTAGTTTTCAATAATCAGTATATAGTCAGATAAATAGCTTTCCATTTTCTTCCCCACCAAAGGGCACTTTTCCCCTGAGAATTCTGAGATTATGCCCAGGGTCCCAGAGTTGAAAAAATGTTTTTTGCCCTCGCTCCTTTTCTGTAAGTGATGAACCTCAATGCTGCTTGTACTGCCTAGGTGATGCTCAAATTTCTGCCACGTGCAGCATCTACTGGTCTTTTCCCTTAGAACTCATGAGGATCAGGAGCTGAGACTCAAAAAAAAAAAAAAAAATCTGATGGAGAAGGCATTGAAGCATCAATGAGATCCAGGGTGGGGAATGCTGCCCTGCAAATCGCTCTCACCAAGCAGGCAGTGCCCCACTGAACATGAGTTTTGGGAATGGAAACTAAGACCGTCAAACGTATAGAGAAGGCCTCATGTGAGAGCAAGAGGCGCTCTCATAGACATATGGACAAGTCATCTTCATCTGAAACTGCCCCTAGGAGAAAAGATGCCTTCCCAACCGAGTCAGAGTCAGGAGATCTGGCATGCACAGGTGCTAAGGAATTAGGCCTGAGTAAATCTTTCTCATCAAGGGAAGGAGGCACACAAGGGTATGGATCCAATAGTTCCGATGTCAGCTTCAATGGTGAAGGCTTGGGATAGACATATCTTGGTGCTCCCCTCCGTTTCTAGAGCCAATGTGGTACTGGTGGGTGGTGGCAGAATGGCCCCAGAGGGAGCTGGCTGCCACGGTGCCAGGAAGACTCTATTCCGATGGTACTGCCAATGAACTCGACTCGTACCCCAGGGAGATCTCCCTGCAGGACCTTGTTGCTCTTCCCTATCTGCATTCATTACTCCTATGGGGACTATCTCTATTCTGGGACATTGTTGCACCAGAAGAAGAGGCTATCCCAAAGATAGGGAGGTGCTTTCCCATCCCACCTGCCAACATGGAGGAGCAACCATCAGCACGATTGATTCCAACGGAGGTACAAGACCTGGCTTTGTCTTCAGATGAGTTAGAGGCCCCATAGGAGTTTCTGAGGTATTGGGCAGATGTGCACAAGACAGGAGCCCCAGAAAAATGAGGGTTCTGGCCTCTGACCAGAGACTATTGGCCAAGAGAGAGGGTACCATATGTCAGGGGATCCTCCTCCACCAGTTGATCCATCCTACTGGCAATGCACTCTCTCATTATCTAGGTGTTTTATTAGTCTACTAGGATTATAGCCAGTGCACTGGTAAACTGTCTGACAGACTGAACCCTGGGTTAGAACTCAAAGGTCCTTCATTTTAACTCTGGCTCTTTATCATTCTGGATTAGCTTCCGCATTTACAAGTTGGACGCATTAATATATACCCATCAATTTCACAGGGGTTTTAGTGAGGGATAGTTGATTTGAATATAAAACTCTTTATACTTGCTACATAATATTATTAGCACACAGAAAATCCTGTCTCATAATCAGGATTTGGGGTTAATGGAGTACAAGAGCTTATGCATCCATAGAGAATATGGAGGAAGGAACTCCCTAGCAGAAGTAATAGAATCAGAATGTGTAGACCACTACACTATGCTTACTCACTGTCCCTTGATAAAGGTTGTCTCCTTGTGCTAAGAATACTAGAGTGTAAAGTACACACTGCATGTTATGACTTGGGCTGGTTCCTCACATGAACAAGGCTATGAACCCACAAACTCCTACTTTGAATGTTCCCCGTAGCTAGATAAGTGCAAAGGGAAGTTATTCAGCTCCAAATATGTGGCAGTGCAATGGCTAAAGAGAAATTTCAGTACAGATTTAAAGGAACACATAACTTAAAGACATTATTGTGAGCCAAGACTTAGTTTTAATAGGTCCTGCTTAATGCTCACTGAATTGTGAGCATGGTTAGAAAGTCTCTTATAGTTCTCACAAGTCAGTAAATATTCTAATTTGGGATTTCTTTTCTTTTCTTTTTTTTTTTTTTTTTTTTTTTCTTCCAGCAAACTACCTAGCTGGGCTAGAGCAGTTGTTCCCAAAATATTTTACATCACAGAGAAGGCATGGAATTATTACCCCTATACAATCACAGGTAAGTATTCAAAGCAGAACTGAAAACAGTGGAAGTTGACTTTCTGGATAATTGTGCCTGTCTTTAAAGGTTGCATGCCACATACCTAGAGGCAGACCTTAAAATATTTGCACCATTTCTGTTTAATCACCCTTTCTATTTCCCATCCTTAGCTATTGCTAAGAAACATGGGTAACATGCAGAAGCTATAGATAGGTAAAAATTGAAATATTATTTCATGCTACCTTCACTCTATTCAAATTTCTGTGTTAGACCTTTAGATACTGTGTGTTAGATATCATGCTGGCTTGCACCCATTTGCACAGTCAAGTGTAAGTCAATACTTTATTTTGACCCAATGGTTTTGATTATTAATATACCTTTGCATTTAGTGAAAATCATTTGCATCATTATTTTATTCTACTTTTTTTTTTCTCTCTTGCCTTCTCTTACCAATGGACAAACTGGGACCAGAATACACAGTAAGTTTTCCTTACTCTTTATTTCTTTAACTGAAAATAAGATCACTTTATAAAATCCAGCAGTAGAATCCAAAGCTGGCTCCTTTACTGTCGCACTAATGCTCCACATGTTTGACACTAGAACTTTATTCTACATAATTGTTCAACAACATTGAAGCTAATTTGAGGTGCCTTTATGGGGTTCTTATAAATTATTTAACTTATTTTGATAACTTTGTTATGACTGGATATATTTCACTACTTAGCAGCTATCGCAGAAAGAAGCTTCTGTAACAAGGTCAGGTTTTTTAAGTCCTGGTTTCTACTTGGAAACAAGAGACAGATTTTATTTTTAACCACTTATAAAATGTTCATCTCTTGGTATAGGATCTGGGAAACTGTATGTTCTGTAAACAAAATTAAACAAAATCTGGGCCAAATACCCAGAAAAAACAGCCACTCTCTTTCACCGAGCTGAACAGAAGAATAGGCACATACTAGCTTGCATAGAAAGCCATTAGTTGAGTGTTGCAGACGGAAACATGGGTGAACATCCTCAACAAGGAAACTCTAGACACAGCATCCTGTGACTGAGAAGATCCTATCCTGTATTAGATTGACCCTCAGAACAAAGATGAAGGATAATCCATCTGTCACAAGGTGATTGGCCCCTTTAAAAGGGGTGCCGTCCAGTGCACATGGACTAATTACCTTTTATCCAACCTGGAATAAAACCTGGGGCAAAAGAAAGGAACTTTAAAAAAGAGAATGGACACTCAGGGAAGAGGACAGGGTCCAGCTGAAATTGGGGTGGAGACTGTAGGTCTGAGTCTATTCTGAAAGACTGTGTGCAGGACTTAATAAATCAGACCCCAGAATGAGGAACATTTTGAATATCGGGCCTGTGTGGACTTTTTAAGAGAACCTGATTTAAGGGGAAACTGAGGCAGGCTTCCACAGAGCCATACTAGCCCTCAGCAGTCACTACAAAGCAGGCATGCCCTTTTACACCATCCCTTCTATATTGACAGTACAGCATTTAAAATGTTTATGCAACACTTTTAAAATGAACAAGAGATTCATGTGATGAAAGTGAAAGAGAAGAAATCAAGGAACAGATGGGTGGAGGAACAAAGTTGAGAATATGCAAGAGATAATTAGGGTTGAAAGGGGAAGTGTTGTTTAAAACTCAAAGGCAAAACTCTACTCACCAGATTGCCCTGCATATTTTTTAAGCAAGTTCTGCATTTGTGTCATGCACAGTATTCTTATGCCCATGCATGGAATAATGGAAAATCAACAACAGTGATTTGAGGGCAGATCCTTCACTAGTGTATAACGTCACAGCTCCATTAACTTCAATGACCTATGACCTATGACAGTGTATGTCAGCTGAGGATCTATGACAGTGTATGTCAGCTGAGGATCATCTCCTTGCACTGAAGATTGGGGAGCATGGTGTTCCCTGAATCATGTAAGGAGGCTGACATATGCCATGAAATATGCCATTACCTACGCTATGTTTTACACTTTGAAAACTTTTCATTAACTATTCACCTCTGAAAAGAAGGTAGTTTTAATAGTGAAGAAAAATACTTAGAGAACAGCTAATGGGGATGTGCATGTAATGGTTAAATTAAAGGTGAGCTTTTGGATCAGTCTTTGCTACGGGTAAAGATAATTCCTTTTCCACGCCATAATCTAAAACATGTTCCTGATAGCAGTTGATTAAGGAAGATGTTATGGGGCCAACTTGAGAAAACAACTGCAGTAAATCGCCAAGATCTGTTCACATGTGAGTGACTACATCTGGGAAAAGATAGCCCAAAGCAGAGATATTAATAGAGGGAGACAGCTGGGCGTGTTGAAAAAGCCTAGGGGTGATAGCAGACAGCAAATTATATGTTAATCTGAAATACAATGTTATAAGCCACCCCAAAAAGTAGCATAGAAAAGTTAGATCTTACTATTAGTCAGACAGCAAATTTGAATCAGAGACATGATCGTCTATCCCTCTTTGTACAACTCTGTTAAGAACCACAGTTGGAACATGGATTTTAGTTCTGCAGACCTCCATGCAAGAGAGAAACTCAACAATTGGCGTCTTCAAAGAAGAGCAATAAAAAGTGATCAAGGGGCTGGAGAGATTGATTTATGAAGAGAGAATTGAAAATGTAAAATTTGGCTAAAGGATAACTAAGAGGGGATATAGCTGTCTGGGGGGAGGATGGCGTAATTGTTGAAGGTGTTGCCAGGAGACGCAAATGGGAATATTGAGGCAAAATTAAGAAAAGAGCATTTCAGGCAAGTATCAACCAAACTTCTTAATGGAACAACTACAAAGTATCTTCCAAGAAAAGTGATGAAAAGCCCCTTTGCTTCAGGCATTTAAATCTAGACTGAATAGAAAACAACCAACGGCACCATAGGAAATTATCCAGTGTTAGCAGGGAGCATGTCTCTAACTTCTCTGATTCTCTGTATTCGTCAAAGGCTTCTGAGAGAAATAAAGTGTGAAGTGCAGAGTTACTGCCAGAGATGTATCCTTTCTGGAGATAGCAACTTTGCTATAAAAGGAGCCAAGGGAAATCATGGGCATTACACTAAGCCTCGCCTCATTTCCAGGGAAACAGCTTCTAAAGAGATGCCAACAATTGGAAAAGAACAATAAATCTAATATAGAGTCAAACCCGCATAGCTTCTGAAGGGGAAATTATGTTTCTAGCCTGTTAAAGTTCCACTCTGAATGAAGAGGAGTTGGTAGTTGGTACCCTAGGGGCCTGGTATGGAGGACTTAAATGTTTGTTAATGATTTGAAGAAGGAAATGGAGAGTATAGCTACAAGATGGCAGAATAAATTTCAGTCACAGGCTTGTGTCTATGCTACAGCTACAGTGCCATAGTGTAGACGCTTCCTACATCAACAAAAGAGTTTTTTTTCATCCATGGAGTTAAACATCCTCTCCCAGAGGCAGTAGCTAAGTTGACAGAACAAATCTTCCAATATCTACAACAGGGATTATGTCGACCTAAGTACAGTGCTCAGGAAGCAAATTTTTTCTCAGTCCTGAGTAGACATGACTAGCCCTAAGTGTAGACCTGGCTTCAGTTTCTCAAATAAGCTGATGGACTCTGCACTTGTAGGATACTCTAGAGAAAGCTTAGTAGTCATTGGGAATATCTCCCTGAAGATCTCCATCTGGAGCAGGAATTGTAAAAGGCAGTAGAAGGTTGGGTTGATTAAAAAAGAATGGAAAACACAGGGAATATTATGAGGTTATGTTAAACAGTAGTTCCCCATGCCACTTAAAGGTATATGCCAAAATTTTCAGAATTAGGTGTCCAGAGATAGGTAATATAGTCATTCTTAGATACATAGATGAAAAGTAACAGAGCATCCACAACATTCAAGTATGAGAATTTTGTAAAGCAAAGTATTAAATACTAAGGACTGTTCCAAACAACTGGAGAAATTGTGTAAGCACCGAGACCCAGAAGAGGTCTTTCTTTTCTGAATTTGTCCACCTAGATCAAAGAGAACTAACTCTAAGAAGCAAGCTCTCTCTCTATGAAATCAAGTGAAAATGGATTCTGTATCTGTGTAGGGATAAGGTTAGCCAATAAGGAGAACAAAACAAATATCCTTGGCTATGTTTACACTTACAAAGTTAAGTTGACTTTGTTAAGCCGACTTAACAAATTGGCTACACTTTAAGTCGACTTAACAGCAGAGAGCCATTATATTGGCTTTAAGTTGGCTTAATAAAGTTGATTTAGCATTAATCCCCGTCTACACTGGCCTTGAGTCGACGTAATAAAAGCCCAGTGTGTACACGGCTTCTCCTTAAGTCAACCTAACTTGCCAGTGTAGATGCATCCCTTGTGACCTGTTCAAAGAGAAAGCAGCAATTCTGGAGACCAGGACAGAAGCTTCAAAATAAACAAATCCCCAAATAAACCCAGTCACCAATACTGCATGAGTCAGTCTTGGTCCAAATAAATCAGTCTCATGTTCAAAATGCACTGAAAATCAGTCTCCAAAAGTTTACAGAAACCCAGAGAGAGAGAAGGGGAAAAGAACAGCAAAAAGCTAATGTAAGCAGAATTCAAGCAGACTTTTTGGTGATTCACCTGTGCAGTCCAATCACAGACTAAGGCCAATTTCAAATACTTTTGCAGTCTGTTTTCACAGTCCTAGCAATACTTAAATACTGGATCTGCTGTTTTAAAACCTTCTGGATAATTTTTTTGACCACATCATGATCAAATTGGACCACTGACAATTTTTATTTATCACAATTATAAGTATGGAAGCTAAGATAAAATGGCTCTTAAATAGCACACTTAAGTGGCATAAGCTGATCAACCTGCAGAGATCAGAAAAGAATTGTCTTCCACCTGCCACTGATTTCAATGAGAATAGAATCTAAATGCAGAAATGCTTTTAAAAAAAAAAGTTATTGATGAGAAAGCAGGAGACAATCATCCTGTGCCAATATTCTCTCACAGTGCTGCTGTTTTTTCTATAGCAAGTGATTCATGCAGAATATACTAATTCAACCGATAAGTATCTAGGAACCAGAGTGACAGTTGTTTAAATGTCCCATTATTGACTTGCTACTTTATGACTAATTTTGAGAAGGGATCAGTTATATTCTTAATCGACTGCTAGTTTATCGGTAAAATAAGTTATCAAGTAGTACAGTAATTTCTTTGAAACGCAGACAGTAGAGTTGAGCAAAGGAGCAGAATTTTGTTTCAGATAAAATTTCAAAGATTTGGGCGGGGGGGCGAGGAGAATCTCTTTTTTCCCTTATCTGAATGGCACTGCTTGAATTTTGGATACATCCTATTGACGTGCCTTTAGTAGACATGCTGATAGGCTCTGTTAGTGATGCAAGCTGCAGCTACCAGTTTCAGCATTGGGATCTAATACGAGTTAATGAGCAAACACTTGATTTGAGCATTCTCAAGTACTTACCCCAACTGGCAATGGCCAGACCTCCTCTGAATTTATGATGTGAAAATTCAGTCATGCTTGGCTGGTTGGATCCTTAATGAGCTAAGAGCTGAGACTGCACACCAAAACCCACTGTGAAGTGAATGGCAATGGTGGGTATGCGTTAGCTAATAATAATTCCATTTGTCCCATATGATATAGCTTGATGAGTTCTAAAATCTTTAGGGAAAGTCAGGATTCTTCTGTCAAGCAACGTTTCCCTGTGTTTTTAGAAAATGTTGCTCTTTTTTTCTCTTTATCAGCTTGTGTGCATGTCAAATTCACATAAGTCTAAAGCTGTTTTCCATCTTTAAGGGGTTCATCCTATCAGGCTGCTTATGAGAAGTCCTTTATTCTCCTGCCTCGTTATTACAAACCAGTCAACATCTGGTATTCCCCAGTTCAGGAAACCCTGCCACTTTCTTCTTGTCTCTGCCTCTTCTCACTTCTTGCCATCCTTACTCAGCAAGCTACCAGCAAGTCAGAGGACAAGACAAGCCTGAATCAATGAACAAACAAAGTCATCAAGGTTCAGAATAGTCAGAGGCAGCTTATTCCTTGCCTTGATCATCTCCTGGGCTGCATATGTGATGTAAACAGCCATGTTCCTACTGAACGTGGCTCTTTGTGCTGAGCTTCTCTTTGTAATTTCCCTACTTCTTTTCTTCATGTCTCAACTACTCTCTTCTTCCTGCAGCACTGTTCCATCTTTGCCACTTTCCCCACCCTTATCTTGTCTTCCATACTCTATTCATCTCTCTCTCTCATTTGTCTCATCATCCCAGCTGGGCCCTGTCTTTCACATCTTTGCCTTTCTCTAATTCACTTCGCTGACTTTCAGAGGTGCATCAGGGCTAGCCAGGAAGTTGTCCTTTCCTCCAGGTTTGGATGATCGATTGGGAACAAATGGTTGACGTCTGGAGGTTATATGAATAGTCCTCCTAACTCCAAGAAGGAAGACAAACCTGATACCGATCCTAATACAGATTTCCTCAAAGGACCCACATGTGGCTTTTCTAAGATTGAGAAAGAGCAAGAAAGTTGTAGCATTTATGATTTCACCGAGTCATCCATTTTGCAGTCTTTATGTTCATAACTTCTTATAAAGTCATGTCCTTGCCATCCTGATTGATGGCACAAGCAGTTGGTATTGAATGTGTGTTTATGCAAAGAATCCTAAGCGTAGGAGGTAATATGGGGGCTAGTTATGAAAAAAGACTATGAAAATTCTACAGGACTCTCCCTAAATGCTGTAAGATGCAGAAGAAAACCCTGTCATATAACTTCCACTTAAGAGTCTGAATTTATAAACTATTACAAACGGTTACATCTGACGATGCAGCTGACGAAGTAGATTGCAGCCCACAAAAGCTTATGCCGGAAGAAATTTGTTAGTCTTTAAGGTGCTGCAGGACTTTCATTGTTCAAACTATTATAGTCCTAGAGCCAGAGACTCCCACTGACTTCCATTTGTCCCATACGGAGGAGATCCAACTGCTTTAAGGAATGGACACAAGTGGTTTTTGATAGACCACACTCAGAAATTGCATAGCAGGAATTTTCCCAAAGTTACACTTTCACTTGCTTCATTTTCAGGTGAATTGGGCCAAGTTTTATATATTGTTAAGACAAAATCTTTGCAATAATTTTTTTTAAAAAATCTACAGTGCTATATTTTCTATTTGGCGTCAAAATTGTGCTGGGCACTTAGCAGATATTCAGAATAACAACAGAGCTGTCTTTTGGGGAGGGGGGGGTGAGCAGGGCAACCGTCCCAAGCCTGTGGTTACATGGGCCCCACACTGCACCACTCCCCGTGGGGACGTGTGGGGCCTGCGTCACTGCCACGGTTTGCCCTGCCCCCTGCCCTTCTGCATTTGGTGGCAAGCCAAAGGCAGCGGGGGGGGGGGGTCAGGAGTGTGAAGCCCAGCCTCTGGGATGACCCTCCCCGTCCCCAGCAGAGCAGCTGGCCCAAGAGAGGGGTGGGTGCGCAGGGCCCAGCCAAGCATGTCGCACCTTACTAAAGATTGAGAACCATGGATTTCGGGTACAAGCCTATAATGGTCTCATTGACCCCAGTGGAGGAGGATCAGACCCAAAGTGCACTAACTTCTCTGCTCTTTTTATAAATTAGTAAACCAAGAAAATAGTTGATTGCTTACATATTACAGCCATTTTAAAGCCACAGCTAGAAAAAATAAGGCGCCTTGCTGTGCAGAGAGGGACTGCTGAGGGCACAGACCATAAAATACTAAGACCCAGCCACAGACTAAGATGTAATAAGATCATGTAAGAGACTGGTCAAAACTGGTGTATATTTTATGTCTTACACTACATCTGCCTTTTAACAACCAAAAATGTAGGACTACTCTGTGGAAATTGTGTTTGCCTAGACAAAGAGAATTTATGTTCCATCATCACTAGCTTCCAACATCCAGTGGCTTTTTAAATCTTTTAATGAAATCTGTTTTCCACCCACCTTGCCATTCTGGTGTAAAAATAATTCAGTGTAATACATGAGAGTTTTAGCCCTTCAATTATCCTGTGAGTGGTCGCTTTCCTCTTCATATCAAATAGAGCTCTAACCCAGGGAGTCTGGGGTGAAGCGACTGAGTTCACTGATAGGTAGGAGTTTCTCTGTCTCTAATGCAGAGTGCATAATGGTTCTATGGCATGCGTTGTTTTCACTCTGATGGTATCTCCAGCATAAGTCATAGTTTCAGGGATTTCAGATGCACGGGCATACAGCAAGGATTGTGACGCTAGAGAGCTGGGATCCTCTGCATGAAATGTGTTTGTTGAGAGAAGGCCACAGCTACAGCACCCCTGAAGCACAGAGGTGAGAAAGGGGAAACAGTAACTGCACAAGGAATTTCTTTCTGGACCCTGGCTGAAATCCTGGCCCCACTGAAATCAATGGCAAAACTCCACAGACTTCAGTTCAGCCAGGATTTTACCCTGTGCCTTAAGGGAATGAGCTCCGGGCTGGTTCTGAACATACCACAGTGGGCTGTGGAAGGGGACTGACTGTTTAGTGGGGAATAAAATCTGTTTTTCTCTGGGATGCTGTAAATATCTTTATTTGAAAAATAGATTTTTAAACCCAGGTCAGGCAGGAATAGACAAGGGTTAGGAAATCTTTCTTCCCGAGCTGATTTTTTGTTTCTTTTCCCACAAGAGCAAAGCCTGAGTGGTTTGTGATGCAATCTGTGGGCACAGCCTTGTACTGTTTTCTTCATCACATCTAATATTGCTCTTAAAATCAGGTACATTGCAGCACCGATTACAAACCTCTGGCTAAATTATCCCTTTTGGGGGCTCTTCCCCTATAAAGGCAAGAAACTCCCCCACAAAAGCTCTAAAAATGTACTGTAAGAAACAGTCCTTGGTGGGGGTGGAGGGACAAGTAACCCAATAGGCTTTCCCCCTGTTTTACTTCTACAATGAAGGCTTGCTTAGGGCATAGGCTTGTGTCAGGGCTTGAGCCTCTGGAGTCATGTGATTACTCAGACTTTGTGGCTCCCTGGTTGCACCTGGTGCAAAGGCCAGGGAGATACTTGCTCCTCCTGTACTGGGAGCCCGTGTCTGCCACCAGGCTTCAGTGCTGGGCTGCTCCCCCAAGAAGGGCATGACCATCATATCTCCAAGGCCAGTGCCCAGGGGGATACCCCCTTTCCCTCCCACCCCACTTGGTACACCAGTGCCTTATCTTAACTCTTTCTGGAAGTACAGGCCAGATTGCTGTCTTTTCAGGATTTTTCTGAAAGCATTACACAGAGTTAAACTTAGGGTTATTGCAAGCAAAACCCTGGTAAATAGGTGTTAATAGTTCCAAGTAAGCTCAGTAAATCACCGTTTAATACACTCAGAAAACATTACAAATAGTATAATGCATTGTAAATAGTATTTAGAATACTTAGGAATATCGTAAATACAAGCCCTTAGGCAGTAACTCTGTTGGTGTTCTTCATACAGATTTTCTCTTTTGCCGCTGTGATATATATTTTTAACACAACATTTACACTTCTCCGCCTTAGTACATACTGTACATATAAACACATTCTCCAGTTTCTCAGTCTCAACAATATGTGTCGACTCTTCAGAGCTTGTAAACAAAGGCAGTTCTCCAAACATTTCAGAGCCCAGTCAACAAACACACACACTAGCCACCTTTTCAGCTGTTGGGTCAATAGTTGACTGGACCACAGCTGCTTGTGACGCAGAAATCTGTAGACTATATTCAAAGTGGTACAGATGTTGGTGCCAGCACCTAAAATATCCAGGGAATGAACATTTTGTTTCTGTAAGAGACTAGTTTTTCCTCATGAGCCCAGCTAAATCAGCTATGAATGTACAAATCCTCTCCTCATTGAGCTCTGCCCAGTTCTCTCTTTAACTGAGATGGAATCAGCATTTAAAGCAATTAACTAATAGCTAAATATAAGTTCTCTAGTGGTGAGAGTAATGCCCCCCTCCCAGTTTTCCCTCTATATCAGGACACAGGCATCAGTGGACCAAACATTGTTATAGAGAGCTTCTCTAATAAGTAATGCTAGAATAGCATTTATCTATACCCAGAATGATACAGGTATTAAAACACAGAAATATCTCTTAGTCCTGTCTACAGGTCTAGGACTCCTGTATTTTTCTCATCTTCCTCCCCTGCTATGCTTGGATCAGCTGAGCTCTTAGCATATGAATGACTGTGACTTGCCAAGTGGTTTGCCTACAATGAAAACTTCCTAAACAGCAACTGAGCATATCCAGCAATTGCCATGCCCTCCTTTTGGATATTCTGGTCCCTTTTAGTTGAGTTTCTCTGCCCTGTCTTCTGCAGAGACACAACATATTCAAATTTCCTTCTCATTGCTAAGTTTCTAGCTCTCATAGCTGTGAAGAAAAGCTTGAAAATTTGAACTGGATGGTTAGAGTTGCCACTTGATCATTCCTTCAGGGGACAGGGGGTTTTTTCCTCTTTGAGGGACAGGAAGAGGTTCAAATTCGGTAGGAATCCTCAGAGATTAGGGAGCTCTGAATGGAGGCCCTGTGCTGTTTTTACAAACCGCCTGGATCCTGGAGTGACATGGTCAGCTCAGAGGAGCAATGGGTCCAAAAAGAAAGCCCATTAAGATGGACACCTTGGGTCTGGTTCAGGTTTGCTCCAGTAAGCCTAGCTGCACCATAAGGGCTGTCATGTGACTTCTAGTTGTAAGAGCCTGAGGCCTGGTATAAAAGGCCAAATATGAGGTAATGGTCAAGTCTGTTATAATGCAAAGTTAGCAGAAGTCCGGCTGCGAATGCTGGCAGGCTCATGCTAACTAGCAAGACCAGAGCTAGTCTAACAGACACATGTTCCGAAGAAGTGCTAGGCACAAGCACATTCCAGAAAGGTACCAGGACATCCTAACACCCCAGAAATAACAAGGGCTCACTGACCTCTCCAACGGGCACTCCCATGGATAAAATATCTTGTTAATATGATCAATAGAAATGTTTTGGAAGCCATCCAGTACAAGATAATGTCAAGAGGAGTTTCCATGGCAGGAGGTGGCAACTACACACATCAAAGGGGGAATACACAACTTGTTTGTACTGATATATAAAAGAGGGTCTCAGAGGAAGCAGCTGGGGGGGTGGAGGATGGAAAGTCCCACCATTTATTGAGCAGGTCCATTGTAGCAAGCGATACGTGTGTCAGTGGTTCTGTAAAGTCTGCGGGATACTAATACCGGGCTCGCCCACAATAAATCCGGCTGGATGCCTTCGTTGCAAAGTAGATCTGTGGTCGTGTCAGAGCGCTAGATTGCAGAGTGCTGTCTCAGTTACCTGCGCAGCGCTGGGACAGCATACATGTGGGAAGCACATAAACACAGCCCCCAGCTGACAACACTCATCACAGCCCTGCATTCGAAGCAGTGCAGCTTTGTGCCTCGTGTAGTTCTTAGGCCTCAAGGGAGCATGCCTATTGCTATACCTGTTCAGGGCATGTAGCACACACTGCCCTTAGTGGCTGGCTAGTTCTACTGGTTGGTGCAAGAGAGGCGGACTGGATCTATGGCTTTGATTCCACTCTACCCTTCATCCCTCCAGTGCCCTTAGGTGTTGCTGGCAGGAAATATTCCTTGAGCTCCCCATTTTCTCCCTCTCCCCACCATTCTTATTTATTTCTGTCTGGGAGACAAGTCATTCAAGATATCAACATCTTAACAGAGCAGAGATGAACATAAGAGGAGTTCATGACTGCTATCAGCTGGTTCTTTGACCTGTAGATGTAAATTTATAATGGTGAAAGTAAGTAACTATTAAAACAATGTACCAAGGGCTGTGGTGGATTCTTATTCGCTGACAATTTTTAAATCCAGACTGGATGTTTTTCTGAAAGATCTGCTCTAGGAATTATTTGGGGAAGTTCTATGGCCAGTGATATAGAGAAGGTCAAACAAGGTCATCACAATCTGTGACCCTATAGACAGGGGCTCTCTATGTCCCCCATTTCCGCCTTCTGATTTTCTGATTTTCACCAAAATCAAGAGCTCTGCATATTGATGCTTAGAACATTCCGTGAAGTTTTGGAATTGATCAGGTGCGGTATCAAAAGTTACTGCATTACAGAGAAATATCAAATTGAATATGAGAAATTGTTTTGCTTGGCCAACCTCACTTCACTGGGCAAACAACTTGTTTATAAGGCTTAATCTTATGGTGTTCTCTTTAGTAGAAGTCAGGGCCCTTTGCATCTTTCAGGAACTGGCCCTAATTTTGTTGCCAAGAGCATGTGTATGTGTCCATATAAAAAAACCCAAAGCCTAAAAAGTGAGAGGTGGCCAGAGTGAGCATTGACATGAAGTGGGATTTAAGGGAATATGCCTCAGCCATTCTAGCAAACTCTGACAATCCAAAAATAGTTTCTGAGGCTTCTGGTTTAATGAGCATTATAGAGATGTACGGATGAAGTTTCCAGTAGCTCATCGGATTTTCTTCAGAAGGTTCCCCAATGGGCATTGAAACTACCTAACCCACCGTTCCCCTTTATTGGTAGAGCAGCTTCCTGAATAAGTTACAATGGGCAAAGAAACTCTTTCCTCTGGCCTTCTGCCCAACATTTTAATCCCTTCATCCACCTCAGATGTTCAGTAATCACTGGGCAAGGATTATTTTTACAGCTCTATCCATAGATTGACTGTAAAATGCCATATGCGTTTGACTAGGTCCCTTTAAGGCTTTGGCACTCATTTTCGTTGCTTACGTTTTATCCTGTTCCTGTAAGTGTTTCTTATTGCTATGGCAACACTAATCAATCATCATGCTAAAAATAGCCCTTTCATTTTCAAGAGGGTGTCTGTAGTGAATTGAAAATCCCAACTGTGGTATGTATTTTCCATATACTGCTTTCACGTCCCCCTTCTTTAATCTGGAAATACTAATGCTTAAATCTGGCAATTACTCTTACAGATACATTGGTTTTACTACTTGTTCTGTTCTGCTGTGAAATCTCCCCACAGCCCCAGAAAGCAAAATCCTAATGTATTTCAATTTTTTGTGCATTGCATTCTCCCCTCCCATCTGGCTTTAGATGACATGGGGTGGCAGAATATTTGAGCTGTTCAGAGGGAATTTATGATGCAATTTCAACAGTTTGATAGCCACGATATAGAAGTCAGCTATCAAGACAAGTTGTATAGAAAGGAACCTAATGATTAAGGATCATAAAAGACAAGGCAGGGGAACCCTGCAAATTTAGACATATTCTGCAAATTTAAGATTAAATGAAAAAATAAGTAAAAAAAGATGGCTTAGAATTGCTACTTGTTTTTTCCCTGAGAGGCACCCTGCAAACCCTAGAGATGTTGAAATGGAAAATTGGAAAGCTTGCCCCATACGTTCAAGTGCGTGCCCTGCGTATCAATCAGCTGCCAGGTTTGTGCTGGAATACATCCCCAAGGGAGGGAGGGCAAGAATGAATGGTGCCTTGAAGAGTAATACACTAAAATAATCAATTCCTAGCTTTAACTTTTGTATCTGATTTTAATTCTTGCCTAATTCTTGTTCTTGAAGGGGAAAAAAATTCTTTGTACATGATGAATAAGAAAGCCTTTTGAGTTCTACATAAACAATGCCCTGGTTCTGCCAGAGCTCTATGCCAATTATTCAGAGAGCATCTGATGAATCACAAAATACATTCTGTGACTTGTACAAAAATCTGGACCATGCCTAAGTGTTGCTAAAACCCGTTGCTCCTAAAACAGCAGCTGCCAATAAATTAAATGATTTTTAAGAGTTATATTTGCAATCCAGTAACTGTAGGTGGATTTTAGTGTTGGGGGGGGGGAAATCTTTGAGTTCCCATTGCCATTTTTAGTTTCAGTAAGATTTCTTACAGCCCTAGCAACTGTTCTGCTAGAGCATTTAGATTGGAACGGGTGGTGAGCAGGACATATGGTTTCCTAGTTTCTTCCCTGTTATACCATCGTTGGACACAAATGGCGCTCAAATTCTCAGTCTTTAATCTTCCCTTAGTGTTCCTTTGGGGAAACAAGATATTAGGCGCGGGTCCTGCCAGGTGACAAAGACACAGTTCTTTTAGCTCTCATACCACACACACAGAGTTGCTGGAGCTAACGTTTCAGGTTCTACCGGGATTTTCTTTTCTTTTAAGACTATTTTGCTAAAGGATTATTCATCAAGGGGATGTCCTAGCTCATTGGGGAATATTTAGAACTAAGGCAGTGAGTTGCTTGGGGTCATCGAATGGCCTCAAGGCAACCTTGCAAGTGGCCCTTCATTGCTTCCTCAATAAACTTTTACAAGACCTCTTGTGGGTCTGGTGTATTAGGGCACTGCCTCAAACTCCCCTGGTGTCCAAGGGCTTCCCTGCATTAGCTAGCTACTCCCAGCCCTTCCTAGCTGGGGCGCCTCACTGGGTCTCAGGGCCTTCCCCGTAAGAGCCCTTCTTACTCTCCTCAGTCCCTCCAGCCACCCAAACCTCCTCCCTTTTCCCTGCAGCTTCTTACTGCTCTTTAGGGAATCAATGGATCCAAGTTACTCAGGTGTGCCTCCTGGTAATCAGGGTTGGCCAGCACCATGCCCTCCAGCCCTCAAAGGATGTCTACGCAGCATTTTGGAGTGATCAGGAGCAAGCCTCTTATCCCGGGTTGCAGACTTGGGCTGGCTTGCCTCCTGCTGGCTCTCTAAAAAGAGCTGGATAGACAGCACTTTGAAGCTGGGGCTGCAGTTGGGGTTGCTGAAGCTTGGGATCTGAAGCCTAAGGAAGGAGATGGGCTTCAGAGCCCAAGCTCCAAACTGAGCCACAACTTCAGAGCACTGTCTACACAGGCATTTTCAGAATGCTCGCCTGAGTCTGCAGACCTGAGCAGAAAGGCTCACTCGCACTTGGTCCAGAATGTTCCATGGAGACGCCCCAAAAGGCAAGCCACCCTCCTACGCTTGCTAAACCAGCCCACTGCTTCTCAGGAAGTCACTCGAACAGGATATCTAGTGGTAAAATATGACACAGGGGAGAGCCATTGAGGTAGCCTGGATACAGTCTACTGGGGAAAAATAAGTGGTGCCGCTCTCAGTATTGGTTCCAACAAGAGATGATGCTCATTCTACCTTGTGCAAATCATTATTACATCCTTCTCCTTTCTTGTGTGTTTTGAGTCTTTATGAAATAGTTGAAATTTAGGGTGGTATTTCCAAATGTGTTCAGTGTTAGCCTAGCTCTGCTCCCACTGACATCAAGAAGAGCAATGACTTGCAGAGTTAGCCCAATATGGCGCATTTTGAAAATACCACCCCTAAAGCCCAATCTAGAGCTACTGCACCACTGAAATGCATGGGAGGAGACCACATCTTTCATAGCTAATGTTTCAGGCTGTCTGCAGACTCAAGCAGACATCACTGCATTAGTTAATATATGAATAATATGTTTTGCAAAATGTCTGTGTCATCAAGGGGGTTGGACTTTAAGGAAAGTCTAGATTCTGGAGCACAGGAAACAACCACCTCACTCAAGTAGTGGCTTGCTAAGCGACTGCAAGCTGGCCCAATTCAACCTTGAGTATCGCATGTAAAATGGCTGAGTTCTGTGTTTAAAAACATCCTGATCTGTCTCATTGCTGACAAACAGTTGCTTAGGTGCAAATAGCTACTATTTCTGGGTGGAGAGGAAAAGTGAAAACGGGCATGAACTTTGTTTCGAACTGCAATGATGTGGAGATTATCATCTAAAGAGACTTGTCATAACACGAATCAGTCTGTTTACACAGCAGTGAGCTTTCCCTAGGTCCCTATCACCAAGGACTTTCAAAACACTTCAGGTGAATTATACCCTTGGGCAGAAAGCCAAAGGATCCCTTAAGCAGCACTTACATTTGGGGTTTGCCATTTACTAGGACGCTTGCTATAGTGACACCTGATTTTTCCAATACTCTGTTATAGGGTCGTGTCTATACATTTAAAAATCCTCCGTTATCTGAATTTATTCAAGATTCCTCATTGCGCTGAACCTGCAGCTTTCCTTTAGCCACTAAAGCAGGGAAAAAAAATTTTATTCTTGTCCTCTGATGATTCTGAAGTTGCAGGGATGTGAGGGGTATGTCTCCGTTGCAATCATGGGGCTCCAGGAGATTTAATCGAGCTAACTCAGGTCCCAAAGCAAAAAAGTTGGGCCAGCACGGACTTCAATACAAGCTGTATAAGCCTGTCCAGAAGACCAGGGCGTTAGCTGGTGCTGAACCCTGTCCTGTCACAGCTTCAGTGCTCCAGTACCTGAGCTAGCTCAATTAATGTCTACACCACCTGCAATCATAAGATGACCGCAGTACAGATGTACCTAAAGGCAGCAACTTCAGTAAATGAAGCAAAAGGCGTTTCTATTGTGGACGCTCTGTTCCATTCAACACCTCCGGGGGCCAGTCAGATCATAGCACACAGACACATTCTCTGGTTCAAGAGAAAGGGAACCATAGTGGGTGCAGGAGGGCGTTTGTCTGCATGGCACCCATAAACATAAAAGGAGGTCTAACGCCACCACTTCTGCCAACGAAAGGGGTTTCAAACCTAGCAATGGTCTCATTCGTAGCATCACGTCTGGTGGCAGTCAAGGTGATTGGGCGATAGGGGTAGCACCTGTTCTCCTGTGGGAGAAGCTGCACTGTCCATGGTGGTAAAAGCTTTGCACAAAGTACTGGACATCCTGTGTCATTTAAGAAATCAGCTTTGTGGCTTCCCAAGCTGGCCAGATCTGGATCAGGTCTGCTCAGACATTACATGCTTTGGTGACTCTCCACCAACTGGCTGCTCATATGTTTCATCTGCTGCTTCTGCCTCTGTTGTTTGCTGGATTTGATTTTCACCTGGTTTTGCGTTGGTTTTTTTGAAGCTGTGTAACAGAGAGAATTCAATCTGCACCCTCCAACATGAACATCTGGTATCCAAACGCATTAATAAATGATGACACAGAAGACATGCACGCAGAACATTGCTCAACTGGGGTTTCCTACCAAATGCTCCAAACATTTGGCAGCTTATAAAACAGCCACTTTTTTAAAATTTTGGTGAAATTTTTTGAGAACCCAGTCATTCAAAAATAAACACTAAACCATCCAACAAAGGCACTTGTGACCAGACTCCACTCACACAGAACCAGAGCTTGTCAAAAGCCATCTCTAAAATGCATCAAGTTGCAACTCCCTTCATCTCTTGAATCGTACTTCCCTGCAGACGTCTCAGCATGCAGAGTTCCAGCTTGACTCCAACTGGAGAATAGCACGCTCAGACCTGTAGTCTCTGCAGGGTACACACCATCCTATTAAAATCACAGCTGCCATGGGCAGCCATATGCTATGTTTTGGCCCCTTTATTTTCTAGCTGTTCCAAAAATTCTGCACTGTGAGATCTATGTGATGAACCTCTTTTTTTTTTTTCATTTAGAAAAAATTCTGCAATGTATAACCCATCTTCTGTAGCAGTTTGCTTTAGCCACCATCCTCTCACCGCTAGTGTAAAAGATAGCAAGCCTACCCTTTGTGGTGGTGTTCGTTACTGTTTATAATCTGAATTCTTCCGGCACCATCAAATGTTGTTTAGGGCACAAACAGGACTCTGCTGTCCTCTCCTATCCTGGGCCACTCATTGCATATTCTCTCTGTTGTTAAGTCCCATATTTTCAGGGGTTAAAGTAAGGGGGAATGCACTGGAACGCAGTTCCGGGGCCCCCAAATTTGAGGGACCAGATTTCCAGGGCCCCTAAAAATAGAAATATCCGGCGGAACGCATGTTCCACCCTGCCCTGGCTGCTGGCAGGTCCTACGCCCCACCGTTGTTAATCACAATACTTATTGTGTTACGCAGTGTTTGCTAGTTTGTGACAATAATTGCTATAGACATAAACGCCATATACAATTATAAATATTTTTATGGAGCAACAACCGATGCATGTGGTACTGAGAAGTGGCTTCAAATGCCTACCTGGGCTGGGGCCACACATACATGAAGGGGGCCCAGACAATATGGGAACGGGGCCTGGAGATTAGAAGGGTTCAGGGCCTGTCAAATTATACTTTAACCACTGCATATTTTTCACCCTTTAGCACTGTTTGACAGTCCATCAGCCCCTTTTTCATGTTCCTCTAGCTACCCGATAGCATGCTTGTCGCAGCAGATGCTCTGGCTTCATTCTTAACAGGTCCCAGATATTGCAACTTCTTTTCTGGATAACTTTGGAAATAAGCCATTGAACTCACTGATGAATCTCAGCATTTGTGACATGTTCATTCCATTTAATGCTTCTTATTTTCCTGAGGCATTTGCTTTCAAGGGTATTTTAGAAATCTGTCTGTATCTTTGGTGGATTTCCAACGTTCACATCCATATATAAAGGTGGAAGGAAGACTGTTTGTAATGGATTAGAAAAAAAAATCTTTCATGCTCAGACCAGCTAGCAACTAATCAGCAAAGCATTCTGAAGGTCTTCTGTTGTCATCTGCTCTTTTTGTCTTCCTGCTTTTATGTACAATAGCCTTCCCAGCAGGCATAGCAATCACATACAAACTTCTCCCAGCCCAGCCTGGCAATCTGCTGCCTTTCCTAATGTGAAAGCATGCGCTGAGCTGTGGCAGGGTCTGTATAGTCCAGAAGAAGTGGACGGCCCAGATAACGTGTTGAGTAGATCTTCAAAGCAGAAGGTGAAAATAAACAACGTTCATTTGACCCGCTTTGGGGATTTCTGACTGAAACTATGTAGCTGCCTTGAAGACATGGAGAAACAGATGAGGCAGCACCCGAGATCAGATTGGAAGACCTGAGACAGAAATAAAACATACTGTACATTGGGATTTGCTGAGACTTTGCTGGTCAAACCTGACTTGGAAAGAATATGTGGGTTTCTGATCTGTTAGTCTGTGTTGCATTAGCTCCTGCTCTGATTGCTTATAAATAATGAATACACTCACTAGCCTTCTGGGCTGTGTGCATACCGAATAATACATGGCCCCAAAGATATGGGTAATTAGAACATACAGGACCATCTCTAAAGTGATTCCATCCCCCATTGCACACGTTATTGATTTCCTCTCTCCAGCACATTTATTACTATTCTACTGTTAACATCATAAATAAGGTACAGAATGCATGGCCTAGATGTTTTCATAGCTGGTAAAAGTAATGTGTAAAATGCTTGGGGAAAACTGTTCTCTAAATTCACTGCTGGCACAGATGCCTCACTCTTTCTGCACAAAGGTTTGACTAGTCCATGCTTATTGCTCAGCTGCTGCTAATGAATACTGGGTGTCCCATGGCCAAAATTAAAGACTTAATCAATGGCTTCTTTTAATGTAGTCCAAGGAATAGAAAACAGTAATTCTTTAGTCTTGGGAAGAATCTGCCTCCCTTTTCAGCTTTGCCCCACAGCAGCTGGCTCTCCAAACACCTCCCTTCCTGTTAGGGGAACCAGAATCAACTCTGGTCACATCCAAATTTGGACCAATAGGAATGTGAGCACTGAAGCATCAAAGTTTTTTCATTATGTAACCTCCATGCATAACATTTAAAATAGTCTCAAATGGTTCGAAGACTTTTTGCCATTGGGCATCAATTAAACATCTTGCAAGAAACTGGCACGTCAGCGTCACTGACGGTTAACACAAGAAAAGACTTGAAGCCTTTTTATTAAAGAGGCTGAACTAATATCATTCAAGGATTTCTGGCCACTGACTCAGGCTGCTTAAGTATAGTGAAAAAAATGGACTTGAGAGCAAGTGTGTGAAAAGCTAAAGAGAAAATGCTTGAAAAGAGTCTCTATTCCCTAGCATTGCAGATTGCGCTCTTAGGAAACCAACTGAATGAAACAATCCACACAGAGAAACCAAGTCTTGTGTAAAGTAACACCAATGGGTTTGTACTGCTGAGAGAACAGAATTAACATGAAGAATGTGTGCCAAAGGCTGCTCTCAAGTCAATGCTGTTGCATGGCTCTAATTGCAAATTTGGTTGTATGATCATAGGGGCATCAGATTTCCCCGTCGATAGGAAAAACATTTGTATGATTATTATTTTTCTTGCATTATGTGGGTGGATTGATGTGATGGTGTATTTAGTTGGATGTCAAACTTAAAAAATTTCCAGAGAAGATCAAAATGCGAATACTTTAAAATCTGCATCGTACTGTAATTAGAGAATATCTTCATGTTTAAGCGTCCTCAGCATTTTGATCCAGGAACTGGAGCCAATGGAATTTCCATAGGGTTACTGTATAGGGCAGATCGGCATTGTTAGTCGCCCAAGGAAAAGATCTATATAGGACAACAGCTCAAAAGCTCTGAAAAACATACAGGTATTTAAGGCAGAGAATAGTGGAAGAATATTCAGAATATAACCACTGTTGTGTATCAAAAATACACTGACTTCTATAACTAGTTGTCCCAGAATACTAATATTAGTTTAGTTATAACTGTGTTATAGTGCTCTAATTGAGGTAGAATCAATATAGCCTTAGTTTCAGAATCATTTTTTAAAAAATCTTTGAAATCGTGGATCTTTAGTGATTTTGATTCTATTTCTTGCAATAATCAGAAAAAGTAGGAAAGCTGCTAGAAAACAGGGTTTATTGAACACATGACCTGATGAAACAATTGACATTTTTAATTGATCTGGACACATTTTTGCTTTCTTTGCAGTGCTCATTTTTGCCTAAATTCTCCATTCATATAGAAACAAAATATGAGGATAACAAAGGAAGCAATGACAATGTAAGTATGATCTATTTTGAAAATTAAATTTTAAAACCTATGTAAAGACATTGTTAATCATGGAATATTCCTAGGGCTTGCATGGCTTACAAACTGGGGAAAAAATGCTCAGCAGTCCTTAATTTTTGCCCTTGGATAGCATGTATGAATGGATTTATATGATCTCTTCAGGTCTTGTCCAGCCTACATTCCTATGATTTTATGAAGGCTGTGCAACTTGCAAAACAATTATATTTTAAACCGTTATGGGATAAAGAGTTTGTGCCTCCAATCTTACTTCCAGGCTCCTCCTTTAAACCAACGTAATTAATGCGTGTGAATTCAGTGCTCATGAAGGACTGTGGAGAATGATTGAGATACCTTCATTATTTTTATGAATATTGTATGTATGTCAGTTTACTTACTTGATATTATCTATGACTATATGGAGCTGAATTTAAAAGTTGGTAGAAAGAACAAACAGGAACCAAAATAAGGGTCATAGATAAGACAGCTCTAGGTAAGCAACTTCAATAGCAGGGCCATTAATTGGGAAAATGCTCTTCCCGGACACCAGTCAAAAGTTACACAGCTGTTTTCTCAAAACCAGAGCCTAGAAACACCTAGTAACTCTCTCTCTCAGAGGTAAGGACAGAGGACCCTGCCAGAGACAAAGAATGAAGGAGGTCATTTTGTCTATCCCAGCCCTGTGGTGGAAGTTTCTGGGTTAAGCAAAGCTTCCTAGACTTGGAAGGAAAGAGTAAAGTTTAGAGAAGACCAGATGCTTATAGATGTTTGTTATTTTAACCCAGTTCTCTAATTGATGTGAATCTTTGGATGAATAAATGCATACATTTATTTGGAAAAGTCTGCTTTGAATCACTTTAATCAGCTGCTGGACACAGGCTGGGAAGTTTCTTACAGATGCCAAATACATTTGGGCTGGTTCTGTTAACAGCACTGGAAAACAGTGAGGCTGCAGCCCCATTATCCAGTCTGAGTCTGAGTGATTAAACTGTGGTGTTCCACTCTTGTTGAAGGAAGTCAATCCTGTCACCTTAGAGGTGCACTCAAGGGTCATTGCGAAGGGGCCTAAGGCACGGCTCATCCTGTAAACCATGACAGAGGTGCTAGATGGCATCTCTGGAGACTGAAGTCCTTTATTTACCCACACAGGATATACATTACCCCAACCATGATCTGGTGGAACTTCCTCCGGTGGTGAGAGAATAAATCAGGCACCAAGTTCCATGGCCTGTCTCCTGAATAGCTCAGTAGATGAGTGCATAAAACTCTAGTCTTGGTTTTAATCATCATTTTTGTGATGCAGACATGTTTCCATTGAGAACTGGACTAAGGCCACCAAGCAGACTAGGATAACAACTTCCATTCACTAATTTCCTCAGCTAGATTCAAACCAGTGACCTAGAAGGAGAGAGACTATATATTCCATTATGAATTGCCTGAATCTTCCAGTATTCCCAGTTTCATACCATTTTTAAATTTTCCTTCCCCCTTTCTGGCCTTAGTAAGACTTTTACTCAGAGAAAGCCCCCAGCTTATTGGGCAAGCATTTGTGATGGGTGGAAGGGGTGCACAGTGTCCCAGCACAGTTAGATTGCAATGGCAACAAGAAGTAACAAGAGATGTGACCCGCACCGTTAGTAAGGAATGAGGAGAGCTGGAAAGTCAGTTTTCCACTCAACAAATTAGCTGAACAAATGGGTACTCAAAATATTTTCAGGATGTCAGCATGGGAGCAAAAATATTACTGAGTCAAGCCCTGAATGCGCTTAAAGCACATAGGACCTGGGTGGAGTCTTCAACTCATATGAACTGATGTACCTCCATGGAAATCAAGGTTTTTACAAACATTAATTCTGACAACATTCCCTATTGAAGTAGATGTTATAACAAATTTTACAGCTGGCTATTCGGAGACACAAATATTTGCCCAATGTTGCACAGTAAGTCAGTGGCAAATCTTGGGACTATAGCCCAGGGATCTTGATGCTGACCACTGATGCGGATGTAACCGGTGTGCTGAAATGATAGAAGTTAAATAAACATGGACCTACTGCTGATAAAAAAGAGTAAAGGACCTGAGTCATATCCCATATGAGTTGGTAGAAAGAGTCCATTGATGTAATGGATTTTGGACCTGGCCCAAGACACATTATTGACCAAGAATTAAGTGAGTAGATTTAAAACTCAGTTTGCATTGAAGTCAAAGAATTCTTTTGTGGTAAAATTTGCAGCCAGACTCAGGCTAAATATGAAAAATTGAATCAGTCAGGAAACAGCATAAAGATCAATTTTTTCTTTTTGTGCTAAATTTTTCATTTGACTACATTTAACCATTCAACAACTTAAAATCATTATATCTTTGTGGCCTTCCCCCTACCACTGCCTTCTTTGGCAGAAGGCAAATATAACACTTTTAATTGAATTGGACCCATAGCATTTTCACCTCTAGTGCTTTGGTGAATTAGCAGCATCAAGTTGTATTCAAAGATATTCTGTATTTCCCTTCACTTTAACTGCCAGCTATCGATGTGGAAATAATTAACCATAGGAGATTCTTTCATGTATTTTGCAGTTTCAATAAAGAATATGTTGAATCATCCCTAATAGTAGAGTAGAATGAGGAATAAATTATTGTCCTAATAATGCATGAGTGACTTTATCTAGGCTGTTACTAGGCTTTCCTTGAGATTGTGCAGATCTTTTTTTTTTTTAATTATTCTCTGAACTCTGATCCCTGCTTCAGTTGCATGTGGCTTAATGAAATAGATATTGATTGTAAAAAGCAATAATTAAATTGAAGGTAGCTAAAGATAATTATATTGATTAGTGGATGAAAGCAACGTTAAGTGCTTTCAGGCTTCTGTTATCGTTTAATGAGCTAGTAAATTAATATTCTTACTTCACTTAACATGATGCATTATCAGGTAGCATTCTGTCTAATTCCAGTAAACCATCTAAATATAAATGTCTTGCTGATTTTCTTCTTAAAGTAAAGCTAATAGTCTTGACAGCAGAAACTAGTGAAAGACATCATTAATTAGAGCTATCATTAAATTGTCTCATTAAGACCCTGTTCTCCCCTGCCTTACACCTGTGTCATCTTTAGGGCTGCAGATTTGTCACAGTGGGAAAAATGTCGTGGACGCCATGATTTTCCCATTTGTTTGGGACTTGTCTTTGCATCCATGACTTTAATAAACTCACTTTAATAAACACAGTCATGAGGTGTGGAGTCTGCCTCCTTCCTCCATGGATGGCACCCAGGACCTAGTACAAGGCCTCATGAAGGGGAAAGGGGAGTAATATATAAGTGAATTGCATTGTGACCTGTTGATCATGTACTTTTGCATTTGCTTTGCACACGTATAAACAGTGACACACGGTACCAGGCAGTAGCGATTGTAATTCTTTATTTAGATAACACACTGATAAAGCTTGTGTCCACGATAGTAGTGCAGTACCGTACATCCAGCCACTTGTGATTGCTAGTGCTACAACACAGTTGAAGTAACTAGCTGTTCACATGGCAACTCTCCCTTTGGGAAAACAGAGTCAACAATAGATGAACATGTTAGCACATCAAATATTGTCACTGTTATATGGTAGCTTTACGGCATCATTAACAGTGTTTGAACTTGGGCTAACGAGGCAAGCCACAGCATTGTGGCTTAAGGCTCTTTTTAGAAAGTGGAGCTTTGATTTTAAATTAGAAGGTAATGGTTTTGGGGGTTTTTTAATGACAATATCTTCTAAAACCCAAACTGGCATCTCTCAACTAATCACTACTATTGCATCCCTCACCTATCTTTAAGTTAACTGCAGTATCTGCTGCTTTTAGCTACCCTGATGCACGGAACCAAAACAGAAAAGACCCTACTGGGAAGAGAGGAACTATCTCTGTACAACACCTAGTGCAATGGGATCCTACTTCATCACTGGAGCTCCTAATGTAAACAATAATAATGACAATGCTTAAAACAAGGACTCCGTTCATGAACACTGGCAGATAACACAAGTACAGGCCTGTCTCTCTCAGTTCCATCTTTTCTCACTGATTGCATGAAAAATAATGTACAACGTGCATAATTCATTTGTACTTATTTTGTCCATAAGGTAAAATCAGCAAAATAAGAGATTCTTGTATGAATATATAAAAGCTCTGTTTTGAATGCCAGCTCTGCATTAAATGATTAATAACATAGATATGAGGGAAGGGAATTTTGAACATTTTCTAATTCCTTAAATGACATAAATTCACAGGCATGAGTGGTATGACTTGCTGCTTACTCCTGTATAATTGGATTGTCCGTGGTCTTCATCAACAGGCATGTGTACATTAATTGTTGATTTCACTTCTGGGTTCAGGCAGATGTTAGTTTCTACTTTTAGCCCTATATCCATTCAGCGTTTATTATCTCATATTAGGTAAATTTCACTCCAGAACAGGTGAGATAAAATAGCCTGGATTTCCTCCCCACAGTACTTCCCAAATTTTGCTCAGTTCCTACCACAGATACTGAGACTTTATTTATTTTGTCCTTTTTGGGGGATTGTGGCCAGACACAGCTTAACTGTCAGTCGCAAATAGTATCTGCACAGTCCTCCAGCTGGTAATATGATCCATCCAAGGAGGACCATATGTATGGTAGATTTGTTATTATAAAAGTCATTCAGACTTGCAACAATCATTGGTCCCTGTATAGTACAATGACATTAATGCTGTCAGCCAAATGATAAAGTATTTTCTCTGCTGTTTCTGAAGTGCGGCACATAAGAATGTACATTACATTTAAGTTATGAACTGAGAATGAGCTCGGACTTTAAAAAGCAGACACCCTAAAAATAAAAGAACCTATGTTTATTCAAATCCAATTGTTTAGTCCTTAAATGGCCTCTTCTCGAGGATTACAGAAAACAAAGTGTTCTTTTTATTTTTAGACAGGAGTCCTATAGGCTTTGGTTTTTATGGTTCTGTTTGCAAGTTCAGATTATTAAAGCGGCTGTCTACAATAACTGTGCTTTACCTTAATAAGTAGGAATCGTTGCAAAAAAAAATTTTTTTTCTTGAAATGTCTTCATGACAGTCCTCTTATTTACACTTCAAAAGAGCCGGAGCCAGAATTAGATATTAAAAAGATGATAATAAACGAGGTTTGACCTGTAAAGTCAATATAAATATTAAATACTGCTACTAGATTTATGAGCTTTGGGACATGAAATGATCATTTTCTTCAGTCCTCATCTGAGATTTGTCACTTAATTTACAGTCATTGAAGCCAGCTATATTGTTCTGATATTTCAATCACCACCTTAGGAGGGAGCCCAAGACAGTGAGGGGACGCTTAAAGTATAAACATTTCTCCACTCTTCCCCTCCCCAACCCCACACCAAGATAAATATAAATAAGAAACTGCACTTATTATATAGGGTGATCCAGTGGTTTGGACACCAGCCTAAGTCTTTGGAGACCTGGATCCAAATTCCTGCTCTGCCACAACCTTCCCATAGGTAGTCACTGAATCCCTCTGTGCCTTAGCTCTCCGTCTGCAAAATGGGGATGATATTTCTCAGCCTCCCATAGGTGTTGTGAGGATAAATATATGAAAGATTATAAGGCACTAGGGCTATGTCTACACTAGAAAAAGTTACGTCGACTTTGTTAAGTCGACTTAATAAGGTCGACTTTAAGTCGACTTAAAGCCGACCTTATTAAGTCGACTTAACAAAGTGGACTAAGTCGACTTAGTCCACTTTGTTAAGTCGACCTAACCAGCCTTAAGTCAACTTAAGGGTTACTCCCTGTCCACACCATCCATAAGTCGACTTAAGTCTTATTAAGTCATCTTAAGGAATTTCTTAAGTCGACTTAATGAAAGTCTGGTGTTGACAGGGAGTAATTTAGGTTGACTTAAGCCTCCTTAAGTCGACCTAAATTACCAGTGTAGACATACCCAAAGATACTATGGTGATGAGGGCCTATGGTAGGGTGTGAATAGCCTCAGACTGACTCCTCTCTCTCTGCACTTGGTAAGCAGTTCCACATGAGAGAAAGCAAAGATATAATTGATTAAGTATTAAGTGATTAACCAGTCAGCAAGGGGATTCAGCTTCTGATCTGAGGACAGTTGAAAGAAAGAAAGAAAGAAAGAAAGAAAGAAAGAAAGAAAGAAAGAAAGAAAGAAAGAAAGAAAGAAAGAAAGAAAGAAAGAAAAGGGCCATAGGTATTGGAACTAGGTGTGCCATGCTTCCACACACCCTGATTTGAAGTGGTTTTCATCATATACAGGGTCTACAGTTTGGTTCAATGACTCTGCACCCCCACTATAAAAATTGTTCCAATATCCCTGGGAAGGGTCCGAGATGTCCAAGATCTCAGGGAGGTGAGATCTGTCCTCCTCACCTCCATCTTACACTGGATCTAGGGGAAAAGTGCAAACCGTATATTGTGGCGGGACAAGAACTGTAAATAAAGTATTTGGTGTTGAACCTCTCATGGATGTGTATGAGGACTGTTTGCAGTAAGGAGTGCTGGGTGAGGGAACTGTGCCCTGTGACAGGGATAAACAGTGGATAGATAGCATGCAAAAACCTTAGTTTCTGAAAGTCTAGATGTCTTTTTGCTCTGGCAGAGGATTTCATCAAACCTAAATTGAAATGGATTTCTCGTCTTCCATCAGCCCTACATAGAATATAGTGCAAGAAATATTTTCCGTGCACATAAAAATACCTTTGAGCAAAATTCTTCCCTCGGCAATAGCATTTCTATTGAATCCAGTGGTAACAATTAGTTCTTTCTAACAGATGATCATATCCACTCCATTTTGTGTTTTGGGATAGAACATGATCTCTGAAATGGGACATGTGTTTGAAGATGTTGATTGACCTCAAACAATTTTAGCTTGAGGGGAATGACTGAGGTTGCTGTCCACCCTTGAATCCTGTAAATCCAATGAGTGGAGTAGATTCTGAAGGTTTGAATAACTGACGTGCCAGAACTTGTGACACTTCCCCTAAGGGCTTTTGCTTCTAAGGAGATTTGATGTAAGTTGAACTCTTTATGTGGGGCTGTAACATTCATTTAATCATGTCCCTGTTCCCACTCTACCAATAAAAAGTAAAATGATGAGGGACCCTTCAGAGGATGACACATATTTCCTCGGGCATTTAGCTCTGACAGTTGTCCATGAGATTTGCTTATGTTTTTATAATTCATTTAGTGATAGACTCTTTTTAAGGCCAGCTGGACACCCTGACAACCAAAGAAGAGAATTAAAAAGTTCATGGAAAATATTTGACTCTTGTTCTTCCCCCCAGTCATCATCATAAGGTTTACTTATTTAAGGCTGGTAGGATGAGTGTCAGTAAAGTTCTTGGAGTATTTATGTGTACAAAAGTGTATGGAGACTATGCTTTTAGCTCAGTCAAAATACTCCTGAATAAAGTGATTAGGAGGTGTATCTAATTTTTTTTTATTAGGTTTGATTTTCTTTAGGCAAACTGGAAAATGGGATTTGGGGCCTAATTTATTCTAGGGTTATATCCGTTAACACCAGGGTACACCCCGGTAAAGGGTCCTCATGGCACAAACTCGACCAGTCGATTAGGTTGCAGTTTCAACCTCACTTTGGTGGGGCTAGGGGTGTAAAGGGTCAATATAGCCCCCAATGCGGATGAGTTGGCTGAAAGAGGGCGTGACCAAGGCCACTGGGAGATGCAGTGATGCAGTGTCTCATTTAGCAGCTCCTCCTTCAGCTTCTCTATCCAACATGCACCACTTCAGAGTCCCGCCTCTCACAGCAGCTTCTTCTAGAGAACTCTGACACGAATTGTAGCTGCCCTCCCAGCCGACAGAGGGAGCAAACGGGCAAGAGAATAAATCTACTCTGCCCTTGAGGCAATGGGGCCTGATTACCCTTCTAATTTCAAAATGGGCTGTACATTTGTCTTTACTGACATGTCCATTTTGGAAATAATCTGAATGGAATGAGATTGTCATTGCTGATGTGCTGTTCCAGGGCCATGTATTTAAAGGAATGTTTTCGAGTGTGAACAGTGGTGAACAAAATATCTGCAAAAAAATACAAAGGCAAAATTACTCAGAATCTGAGAAAACTTTTCACAGTTCCCTCTGAATGAGAAAATAGGCCCGTCTCAACAAAAAATTCACCACAGTCCACCAGTTTATCACTCAAAAATGAGCCAAAGAAATGGATTTTCTGAATTTTTCAGTAGAAAAATAACCTTTTTGTGAAACGTCGCTGAGAAATTAAGTCTGCACAAAGTCAACCAAAGTTGAAATGTCAAAACATTTTGTGTTAAAAATGTTACCTGTTTCACACATCTCTAGTTGTGGTGCACCACAGAAGCTACAAGGAAGGCCACCTCTGTCCGCTCCTTTTTTTATAAAGGAGCTTTGAGACTCAGCAGCGTTGACATGTTGTCTGTTGCATAGTGAATTCTTTACTTTGCTGAGACCTATATCAATGCCGTTGGAATTATATTAAACCATTAAATCATCTGCGCACACACCCCCCATAATCCATTTATTAAAAGTCAGTTTCTATTGTATCAATTTTTACAAGCTCTCCAAGGAGTGTTTATAAAGTAATTAAATCTTGGTCTAGAACAATACTATATGTTTCTAAGAACAAAATCTTTCACCTTTTTGATGCAGCCCTTCAGTGACAGCCATATGTAATAGTTAGGCAGTTATAATCTAGTTAATACGTTATGTTCAGAATACAAGTCACTTTATAGCAAGTGGATGTTTCACAGGGTGTGAATCAGAGGTCTTAATGTTCTCACGTGTACACACACATGCAAAGAAAACAGAATTATTTATCTTTTCAGATGTATAGTTCTCGTTGTTCTTTCTATATGTCTTTGCTATCCACCAAAGCTATGTCAGACAGCTACATGAGTCCCTTTGCGGGTGGGTTCAAAGCTGATATTAACCTAGTTACATGAGCATTAAATGCTAATAAAAAGATATGAAAGGAAGGAGCAGTGTGAGACATGCATAGTTAGCAAAGAGTTGTTTTTAGAGCTAGATCTGTATTCCCCCATGCCACAGCCTTTCTGGGCCAGGTGAAAGTTACTCTAGGGCAGGGCCGGATTAAGGTCCTTGTAGACCCTAGGCACTTCTGTTTCATAGGCCCTTTGATGGATGCATTTTTATGGCTGTATCAATTTCTATAGGTAGATGGGTGATCAAAATTATCCTGAATAATTTTTTTTTCAGATAGCAAAATGGTATGTGTGGATTATGATATGTTTGTCAAAGAACATTATGATATATGTTATGGTCATTAGTATGTGCTGCCACCTTTAATTTCTTTCACTTTATGAAAAAAAAGATTGACATTGACATAACTCTGCCTCTTTGTGTATACACTTGCCTATCCTTGAGATAGATAGATAGATAGATAGATAGATAGATAGATAGATAGATAGATAGATAGATA